>VXAX01005372.1:66864-179652 GCA_013399835.1 Leptocoma aspasia | reverse complement strand
CCTTGTTTCCTTGTTTCCTTCCTTGTTTCCTTGTTTCCTTGTTTCCTTCCTTGTTTCCTTCCTTGTTTCCTTCCTTCCTTCCTTGTTTCCTTTTTTCCCTTGTTTCCTTGTTTCCTTCCTTGTTTGTTTGTTTCCTTGTTTCCTTGTTTCCTTCCTTCCTTGTTTCCTTCCTTGTTTGTTTATTTCCTTGTTTCCTTCCTTCCTTGTTTCCTTGTTTCCTTCCCTACCTTGTTTCTCTCCTTCCTTGTTTCCTCCCTCCCTCCCTCCTTCCAGGCTTCTTTTTATCCCATATTACGAGGCAGTTACTCCACAAATGTTGTCACTGACTTGATTTTTTTCTCATTCCTCATAACGAAATACACGTTGTTTGTGACACGTATGCCTGAATGTATACGCGCACAGCGGTGCATATGCGTGCACACACACCCCCACCTCTATACATACATCCATGCCCACACATATGACTCCTCACACCTATGTCACAGTCTCCTTCAGAGAGAAAGAAAAGGGGTGCCACGGCTGCCCCTGCCACGTGTGTCCTTTGAGGTGGCACGGGGTGAAGGAGCCACGGGGCCACCTCCTCCCCGCTGCCCCTGTGACGTGAGGATGGTGTCACGGCTTGGCACTGCAAAAGCCAGCATCAAACCCCGGCAGCCCCCTCTTTAATTAGCTTTATTCCTTCTACGTCTCTGTTTTAATGTGCAGTTCCCAGATTCCTTCACAGTCAGCTCTCCCTTTTATGCCTTCTGGAAAGCAATATATATAGCGCAGGGCTATAAATAAGACTAGCAATGTCATGGTAACCATGGTAACTGGTAGGCTTCAAACACAGATGTGTGTAAGATTTATAGGAGGCTGCCCTTGACTTCATAGCCAGATGATTTGTCCTCTTTAAAATTACCCTGCTTGGAATTTGGATTTGTCACCTGACAATTTTTTTTTTTCTCCTTTTAAATACGTAACAAGTAACTGGAATTCTTTTTTCCTTTTTTTAAAAATAAATTGTTGTTGCAAAGAGGGCCTGAAAATTGATACCCTCTTTGGATGCTGATTGTAACGATGCTTAAAAAACTTTTTCTTTTCATGTGAAAGGAGCAGCCATCCTTGCTCACCATCCATTGTAGCTGGTATGTCTCGCCTCCCTCTGTGAGGGAGAGTTCAATTCACTGAAAAGATAAAATGAATAAATTCTGATCTTTTGTTCTGGGCAGAATATGAATGTTTCAATTTCCTGAAAATAAATGCAGCAACAGAAATTCAAAGAAGATTCAACCAGGGTCTGCCAACATCAATGTAGTAAAAGGAGTTGCTCAGTCCCCTGGAGTAACTTTTGACACAATTGGCAGCTGAAGCAGAGGAAGCTTTCAGATCCCTCCATATCCCTGCCTCTGGAGCAAAGCAGCCCTATCCACGTGGACAGGGTCTGTGGGCAGTAGGTGGACACTGATTTATCGGGGGGTGAGCCCTGCTCTGCAGCTCCGGTCGACAGCACTCTCTGTGCCCCCACCTGTCACCACTGCAAGCTGCGTCTGCTGACCCCTTGTCACTCCTGAAATCACAGAAACTCATCGTGGGCTGCACAAACTGGCCTGGGAAGCAGGGTGGATGCTTGAGCAGTCTGTCCTTGCAACCTCCACATGTCTGTCCTGTCACCTGTACTGGTGGCAGTGACAGCACAGGCATCCTTTTCTTTGTGTCCCCAGGACCTTCTCCCTGCCATTGTTTCATCCAGCTGAAGAACAATATGTGGCTTCAGTTTTGGAAAACTCTGAACCAAAATTTCACATCTAGTAAGGTGGTCACCACTTTTTGCACCTAAATGTAACAGAAGCTCCACATGTTTAGGAGTTTCATGGGCTGTTCAAGGAAATCATGCTTGCTAAAGCATGATGCAAGTGTGACAAAACCTGAATTTTAAGTGGAAAACTAGGATTAGCTTCCTCTATAAATTACATTATGATAAAAAGCTACTTTAAAATTTCAGGACCCTCTCTGTGGTAATATTGTCATTATTGATAAACACTTGTTTGGGCCTAACTTTCCTTCAGACCACTTTGTCACAGGAGTTCCACTGCTTCACCGTATCTCTCATCATAAGCTGTTTTGCAGAATAAATAATTTTCTTTAGTATAAACTTATGGATGATTGTATAAAAGAGATAAAAAATATAATGTATAACTGAGCAACTTGAGCTAATGGAAGTTGTCCCTGCCCACAGCAGGCAAGTTGGACCTGGATGACTTTTAAAGGTTCCTTCCACTCTACGATTCCACGATTCTGTGATTCCATGGTTCCATGATTTATTACTCAGCCGTTGTGGGAGCACTGATATCAAAGTCTACAGAGAGGTCTCAGATAGTGGTAGGTTTTGCAACATGTCTGGGACCACCGGTGGAGAATGGCCCAGCATTCTCCTTAAGTAGTGTGGGCAATGGTAATTACAGCAGGGGACATGAAGTTCTTCAAGGTAAATACAGAGGCATTCCATGCAAGCAGTTGGGCAGAGAGCCTCGTGAGGTCTGTCTCCTCATCACTGCAGGGGAAGAGAATGGATTGTGCACGTTACTAAACAGAATGTGGGGAATACTCTAAAACAGTTCATGTTCCATGACCCTCAGAAAGAAGACACCTATGTTCTGCTAGCTGAGCACTTGGTACTAAAGCATGGATGCTGCTTGGAAAAATATAAGAGTATGTCCCATGGTTTCATTCTCCCAGTGATAGTCCAGCTTGAACAGCTTAGGGACAGATGCTGCAAAATGGTGCTGCTCTCAGAAGGATTTGGGATGGCGTCTGAGAAGAAAAGTGATGCACCAATGTTCCATAGTTTTGGCTTTGTTGGCAGCCCCTCAGGAATGGATTTGAGGAAGGAAACAATGAGTGGTGTGAGAATATTTCAGTTGTTGTGCAGATTGGCTGTGTTGCACATGGAAACTGTTGTGAACTCCTGATGCTTCTCAGCCCACATGTCAATGGAGATATGTTTGAAAGATGAGCCCAACCTCAGTGGGTTTCAGAAATTCCTTCCACAGATCTCTGATGTGGTTTTGAGTCACTCCACAGGCTCTGTGCTACTTTCCTACTAGAATGCCTATCCTTACCTCAGCATCACCGGATATATTTTTGTAGCTGGAAATGAATATGGGTACAGGAGAAAATGCTGCTTGCACATATTTTGTGCATGTGTGCTAAAATGCATAGCACTGAGGGAGAAGCCATGTGAGTCAGACTGTTCCTTTCCACTCTGTTGAGACTTGCCAAAGGTCTGAGCTTACACCAATACACTGCAGAAACATTTTCATCTCCCAGGAGCACACAGGGCGTGTGTGCTGCCTCTAGAGAAGCCATTGCCTCTGCAGTTTTTTGCTGCCTTCAGCAGGAAGCAGGTTCAGCAATGCCCACCTCAAGCACCTGCACTCCATCTGTCAGCAGTGAACGCTCTTGAAGTGACAAAGTGCCACCAGCGAGATTCACGGCACGGAGCTGGAGCCCTCTTTATCAGACTGGTGACCTGAAACCATTGCTATAGATTTTCAATGAGAGCGCACTGGGGAGTTGAAATGACCGTGCTCCCCTTGATAAGCAAGGGCATGGAAAGGTGGCAAGGACACAGGAGATCGATAAGAGCTTTAAAACTGCTCTGTGCAGATGTCGAGCCATGATCTCGCGTGCAGTCACATGGAAGCATTGCAGCTATCCATTTTCCCATTTGCTCCACCAGGATTTCTGAGTCCAGAAAAGTCCTTTGTCTGCAGTTCCAGCCCTGGGCTCTGTTGGTCAAGGGTTTAGAGCCTCTTGGTGGGCTTGGTGGGCTCAGCCATGGACAAAGCAGAACCATAGCATCACAGAATGGTTTGGTTTGGAAGGGACCTTCAAAGGTGATCTAATCTGACCCCCCTGCCATTGACAGGCACATCTTCCACTGGAGCAGACTGCTCAGAGCCAGTCTGCCCTTGAATGTTTCCAGGGATGGGGTGTCCTTCATTATTCTTTATTACCTTCTTTGGCAGCTGTCAAACCTGTTGCTAGTACTGAACTGCCAGGCTCTTCCATGGTTTTTTCACTCTGGCACCAGCATATCTCCAGACTACTCCAAGTTCTATTACCTATGAGAAAACACCAGTATGCCCTTGAACTTTACAGCATGGATTTGTGTTAGAATAACCTCTCTGCTACAGAGCAATTATTTCATCATCTATTTTGAAACCTGCTTCCAGACAAAAGCAGAGTGATGTGTGATGCTGTGAACAATCTTAGAACAAAGAAGAGCACAGTCATTTCCAAAAGATAATCTGTGCCTACTTTCCAGGCCCTTTCCATTACATTTCTTTGAAAAGCAAAGCCAGTCTCATACCTGTTTTCAGCTGACCTTGCCCAGCTGATTTCCTCTGGCTGAGGCAGAAAAACTTACCAGTAGTGGGGGAAAGACAAGAAAACAATGGTGGAGCATCTTTTCTTTTACTCTCACAATTTCTATGGTTCCAGTCAGGCATTATAATTGTTCATGACATTTTTGTTTTCTTCTCTTCTCATAGAATCAGACTATAAATTTGTGTTCATCTACAATTCCCCAAGTTCTTACTTCATTGTGCAACTGGCCGTGAAGCATTTATAACACTGCTTGTTTTCAGTGGCTTCTGGAGCCCACTTTGTAGTTGCAGTAGGTTTACAAAGACTCCACTGTTGGAGGTGGGTGGCTTGAAAATTCTGTCTTACCCTTCAGTGTAAGGAGCTGGCAAAAAAGGGTGACTGACCCCATGGTTAGGGACCCCGAGCTTGCCCCACCTTTGGCCTGCCACTTTTTCACTCACATTAGAACTCCAGGCTGGAAAGACATTAGAAGATTCACAACTGGTCTTCCAACTGTCCAAACAAACAAAATGTTTTCTTTTATGTTAATGAGCTGCTGGCATTGACTGGCGCAGGGCATATTTATTGTCTGGGTGCAAGAGGCCTGATCTGATAGATTGAGACACATCCCATTATGTTTGTGCCACCCAACACCTGCCCCTCATCATCTCCAGACTTGCCATTATTTTGCCAGATGACAACTTTGATGTTGAAGGAAATTTCTGGCAGGGGCTGAATTTTGTTATGTGGTCATGACACAAAACACACAACACTCACACAAAAGACCCAGCACAGCAGAGACCAGACTAGTCTGGGCAATGCGAATTCTGAGCAATTAATATCTGGATCCACTTGACTCCAGCAGAAAATAGGCACTTGATTTTCAGAAGTGTTCAGGCACCTATTGAAGGGTGACTTTTCTTCTGGAATTGTACTAAGCATTTCTTAGCATCTACTGAAGCCGAAATCCTTTTAACAACCTAATCTGCATGTCTGAAAAATATCTGACTCCAGGTTTGAAGAGGAGGGACAGCATAATTTTTCTCTGTTGTAAGCAGCAAACTCATTTCCATGAAGGAGGAGACTTATGGGAAGGGTGGCAGAACTTTTTTGCAGCCACAGCAGCTGAAGCAGAAGGAACTTCTCTGCCTGGGTTTTCTGGACCCCAGGATGCTGATGGGAGATGTGTGCAGGAGCCTCATGCTTCCCAGGGCATTGCCTCCATGAACCAGTTTCAGACTGTGTTGATCCTTGCCTGAACACCCCATCCCATGACTCTTCATTACGTTCTGCTTCAGTCTTTTTCAGGTACTAATATGTGCTGAAGCACTGCTATATTGATGATAATAATTATCTTCATAATAAACTGACTTGATCCAGGCAGACAGATGGATGGAAAAGTGAGAAAAGAATTAAAAAAGGGCACACAGATGAATAGTTTGGAAAGGAGAAGAAAGCAGATGGTGGATGAATTCATTAGTTTAGAGCAACTGTATGCACCCCCTTCTTTCTTCCCAAGCTGCAGCTAAGTTTTGCTGCTCATATTTGTAATCTTCCTTCCCCTGACTGGCAGCTCCCTGTAATGCTTGCTATCCTTGCAGCACCACCCTTGGAGCATACACACAGCAGCTCTGGTTTATCTGTAACAAAGCAAAGCCACAACCAAGCCATCTTCCCAGCTCTGCAATAAATCCAGGTGAGAGTCCAAGGTATTGTGAGCCACTGCTTGCTGGTTTTAGCCACACTGCAAATGTTAGCTTGAAAATAGTGTCCTTTTGTTGCTCCAAAAACTTAGTGAGCCAGACGGGTACCAAGCTGTAAAGTTCAGGTCCCTCTGAAGTTTAAAGAGACTGAACTGGGTTTCGCTACAACAGCAGTCAATTAAAGACAAGTGCATGGAGTCACAGGACAAGGGGAAATAGTTTCAAACCAACAAAGGGTGGATTTAGACTGGATATTGGGAAAAAAATATTGACTGTGAGGGTAGAGAGTCACTGGCACAGGTTTCCCAGAGAAGTTGTGGATGCCCCTTCCCTGGAAGTGCTCAAGGCTAGATTGGATGGAGCTCTGACCAGCCTGGTCAAGTGAAAAGTGCCACTGCCCATGGCACAGGGATTGGACTGGATGAACTTTTAAAGTCCTTTCAATCCCACATCATTCTGTGTTAAATGTACTGCTTCCCAAAGAATGATCCAATCACTGCTGTTCCCACACCAAGGGCTGCTGAAAGCAGCAGGATATGTATGGATTCAGACAATATCCCAGGGGGTTTCAGACATGACTCTGCCCTAGCCAGCAGCTCTGTGACAGAGAAAGTGCATGTATTGCAGTAGAAGGGGGCTTCCAAGGTCCATTCATCCTGATGAGAATAGTAGAATTTGTCAGGGAAGACCCTCTCAGCCACCAGCAGTGCCTGTGTCCCTTTCCCAGCATGGATTGACTTCCAAAACACATCCTCCACTGTGGGTTCACCTGCATACACAGGGGAGTCTGTATTGCAGCTCCTTTCGAAAGGCTCAGCACACATTCCCCAGAGGCTGGGGCCCTCCCTCTTTGTGTGGCTATCAAGCCAGTGCCAAATCCCAGAGGGGAAACTGGTCCCCAACCAACGCAGGGGTGGACTGAGGCATGCTGAATTAAATGCTAAGTCAGTAATTAAGTTAATTGAGCTTTCGATCTGGCCCATAAACAGCTTTTACATCTTAGCATGATGATTTTGCCTGTTGCTAATTTGACTAATTAATTTGACTAATTCTACATGTCGTAGAAGTGTTGGTATTGGTGAAACAAATGTTTAATTTAAAAGCTAATTGAGGAACAGGCTGTGGTCAAAAAATGCAGACAGATGAAATGGGTGTTTGCTGATCACTGAGTTTTCACCATTTTCTGTGGAGGAAGGCAGGCTTGGTAACCTTAAGAGAGAGATCTCATGCTTGAGTGAGAAGCACGAGAGATAAATAATTTCTGACTGACATAACTAAAGCTGACTGTTTTTTACCAAGCCATTGGTGAAGTTTCCTTATTTCCTACAGTGAGCAATCACAATATTACTTTTCCACCTTGTGTAAAGGAGTTCAGAATTCGTGCCTCAAAATGTTTGGAGTATTTAAATGTAAGTGCTGATGCCTTTTAAGCTGGCCATAAAAGGTTCTTTTGTGAGGGTACTAACAATGTTAAGATTGGATTGCATTTTCTAAGATGTTGATTGGAAGTATTTCAGGAAATTCTGTTTGGGGTTTTCATTGGAAGGATATAGGGATACTTAGTACCTGTGTGCACTTTCTTTGTACCATGCTGCACGTGTACACTCTCTATAATTAGCTACAGCAATAAATTGTGCAGGCTATATTCCTTGTCCAGCTCTTAGTATCCATCAAACCAATTACCAAGAGAAGTCAGAAGAATGCTTATGCTGCAGTTTGCAGAATTTATGTTTTCAGGATGCCAGGGTAGGCAAGTGGGTGTTAAGCATTCACCTCGGGTACAGATGCAGTCGCTCACTGAGATAAGCTGAGGAACAGGGAGATTCCCATCCCCTGGAGCTGCTGCACCAGTATTTGGTCATTGCCACTGGAGAGGAACCAGGGCCCAAGCCAAGGACAGGTTTATGTGAACCTCATTTAACAGTGTTTATCTTGATGAACTTAGTGTGCCCAGTGTTTATAAAAGCCTTTAATGAAAAGAAGTCATCTAATATCTAGAATTGGGCTGAATGTGAGGTTACAGCCAGGGATCTGTTCCTCCCACCTGCTCTTCAGACACTCACCAGCAGAACGTGTTTCCTTGGGGGGACTCTCATGGCTGGCGTGGCCACAGAAACTAAGAAGCTAAAAGTGAAGTTGGGAATAAATAAATTGCCACATAGCTGCAATGTGCCTCATGGTTGGGAGATACTCCTGCTCTGCACAAAGACCTCTGTATATCCTTCATATGACTCATACAAGGTGTCAGAACAAGAAGGTATTTCCCCATTGTATTTTGGGGTGGTGAATTTTCTCCTTATCTTTGTTGCCTATTCACACCCACATTTAAGGGGTCTGATCTGGGGTCCTTAGGATGTGTCTGAACCTATCTGGTTTAGCTGGATTTTTTTGCAAATTATTATCTGGAAGGAATATAAATAAAATTTAAAAGCACAGTGGAAAATTTGGGCTTGCTTTTGACCTTTTAAAAACCGAACAAAACCAGATTTTTTTTCTTGATAGAAATTCACTTACTTTCTAAATGTCCAGTCTGATTGAATGGGAACATAAACCCAAAAGACTTTAAAAACTGCAAAGCCTCTTTCAGCTGCAGAGGGACTGGGTTATGCATCAAACTAATTTTTGTTGGAAATTTTTGATTTTTTATAAGTTGTGCTTTTCACCTAAAAAAAAGAGTATTTAGTCTGGTAATTACCAGCCAGCAAAGCACAGCAGTGGTACACACAAATTCTGGTAGGGATCTGGTAGCCCATGAAGAGACTTTTTTTTACCTTTCTTCCTCAGCAAGTGCATGCTGCAACCCACATCTATTCCATCAAGAAGGTGTCTGTGCAATAAAGTAATTTTTTCCCCTTTCCTCCATTCTTAATGGTGGAAATGGAGAGGGTTACAATCCACTGGGATGAGCTGACCACACCATGGATCTTCCTGGCCTCTGCTTTCTTTCCTAGCTGTGACATCACCACTTTCTGCCAGAAGACAGCTGTGCAGTGTTCTACTTGATGTGACAGAGTCCTTGAGACCCACGGGGCACACATTTCTCTGGACTCTGAAATTAGGTTCAAGTGGTGGTTTCTGAGTATTTGTGGTTTAACTCAAAAGTTTGTAGAAAATCGGGAGAGGTCACATTAAGGACACATCAGGTAGGATTTAGGGGCTGCAGAAAATGCATTGAGATGAGATACTGACAGGAATCTCCTGGACTCACTTATCAAAAAGGATTCTGATCTATGACATGACTACAAAGTACTTTTGTGAGGAATTATTTCCGTGTACTGACCTTGCCTTTAATATAGCAGAGAAATGTGTAAAAAAATCAATTTCTGGAAGTTTATGTCCATTGAAAATGAAAAAAATAGAACATTAAGAATAGAAATTGTCATTTAAATAGAAATGACAAATAACTCAATTACTATCTGATACAAAAGAGGGAAAAATATTTGTCCTCTCAGCAATGTTCACAAGCTAGAAAAATTATTTTCCATGCTACTTGGAATGATAAGGGTCAAAACTACCCAGGGCCACAAGTTCTGTTTGGAGCCTTTAGGTGTTCTTTTCATGCTGCCAGTGAAACAGAAGCTGCCTGCAACTGCTTTTACTTTTCCAAGTAAAAGTGTGCTTCAGTAACAGGGAAAAAAAAAAAGTACACCACCCTAACTGATACTGTTACAGCATTGAGGGAATAAATTATATTGATTAAAAGCTTTGGGAAGGTTTTGTTTTTCAGTGCAATTTCTTTTAATATGAGATTCTTGGAAAGCAGTGCTTCAGAAGTACAGAGGATGAAAGAGGTGTAACCTGTCTTTTTCTAAAAAGTCAAACATGGAATAACACCTGTTGCTCAGACTTCCTGTCGTGGTATAATTAGAAGATTTTCCAGCCTGCCTTATAAGGTTGGAGTGCTTATTTCTTAAGATTTTCAATGCCAAGTACAACATTCAAATACCCTTTTTTAAATGACTAGTGATGGGACCTGGGCACAAGGGTGGCCTAGAAAGCTTCAGGAGAGTTCCTTTCTTTTCACATTAGGACTGATGGATGGCACTGATCCTGCCAGACACAGCTGTTGCCACATTTTTGTGCCTTGTATCCTGGCAGGAGGCAGTAGCTTTACTGTAGTCCCTTGTGATTGTTTTCATAAATCATAGGAGGGAGGAGTGTTGGTCATGATTATTGATGACCATAATACAAAAATAACAGCCCTGATACAGAAATTTTGGGGTATTTCTAATGCCAGGTGTAATCCAAAAAGCCACTGTTCAGTTATGCTTTTGACATCCAAATAGAAGCCCAAACCCTACTCAGTACAGAAGCTGTCATTAAGAGCTTTCTTAGCAATTCATCAGCCCCTTTATTTGTGACAGTTCTTTCCAGCTTGGTATTTCTGCAGCACACACATCAACCTCTCAGGCATAAGGATGGCCATAATAAAAATAGAAGTGTAACAGGTCATGTTTCTACACTTTAGCCTAATGGGATAATTTAATGTGCTTTTAATGGCTATAGATTCTCCCATCCTGCCTAAACACAGATTTAACAATGTGAGATTTGAGGTAACAGAAGCCTCTGGTCTGGAGCTGTTATTTCTTTTTATAGCTTGCTTTTGCCACTCTGCAGAGTGTAAAATTCAAGATTAGTTTGAGATTAGTTTGGATAAGCGTAAGTACATCACAGAGATATTTTTAATTGCTTTTTGCTCCTTTGCAAAGTTCATTGGTGTTCAGCAAAAAAAATGTGTAGCAAATTCATATGTAATATTTGGGTAAAGATTTCAAACCCAATGTTTTTAAAGAGCATTCATTGCACAGCAACTTACACTTGAAAAATCTTGTAGCTTTTCTGGGGATTCTGAGCCATTGACAGGAATGAAGTATTTTTGGAGATCCTGTTTTATTCTGTTTTAATTTTGAACACATCTAGAAAATACTTTATTATCAAAACAGTATTTTTCTATAAAGGCAAGAAATCAACATCCATTCTATTCCTCTATTCAATTTACAGATGTTTAACTGCACACAAGATATTAAGTCTATGATTACTAAGCAGTTTTTAGATTTGGCCTTTATAGCATAACCCTTTAAATTCCTGATAACTTGTAGTTTTTCTTGCATGACTGACAACTTTTTACATGTATGCATAAGCAAAATATTTTATTCTTTGTTCTGAAGGAATTTGCCTTTTGCTTTGCTTGGTACTAGAAAAACATGTTCACAGTGTCAAAACCAAAATCCAGTTAACATTTCACAGCTATTTTGGTAAAGTCCTTGTCACAAGGACTTTTCATTTTGTGAAAGATTGATTCTAGAGGGGTTTCATTCTCTCTGTAAACCATGGCACAGAAGATGCACTCTGTGCAGTCACAGAACATGCAATTAATATTAAATAATAGAAAATGGCTCTTGGTTTCAGTATCACTTAATATCATTCTGAAGCTTTCAAGGACCTCTCTCAGCCACACTCCATGTGTATTTCTCAGTAAAGAATGATGGTTCTGGTTTCATCTGCATTTATCCTCTAAAATTAAAAAATTATAAAGTTGTCATATTAGCAGCATAAACAAAGGGGTTTAGCAACTTGCCTGCAACCACTGTTCAACACACAGGGTAAGTGCACAGTCACAAATGAAAACACCACATCTTTTCTCAAAAAAGTTTCTCTGTATGAAATTTCAGCTAAGGAAATGCCCCCAGATTAGCACTTTCATTGTCCCTTTTTGGAACAAGTTTAGAGCTGGCCTCGTGTGTAGTAATAAAGCACAGGAACTGAACTGCAGTGGAGCTTTGATCTCAGCCCTGAGATATTTTGAAGCACTCATCACAGGAAAATTCACATCTGTGATTAATTTCTTCTACACTTCTACACTTCTCTACTGTCCTAAGTTTTCTTGAGGGAAGACAGAACTGTACATTAATTAATTGAGAATGTACATATCATCCTTGGCTGAATTAATAATGTCCTTTTCTGGCTTCAAGGTCGGGTGTGTGTCTAGATGCACGCAGAATTCACAGGTCAAACTGGGTCTCACTGTGCTGAGTGCTGGTCAGCATGGGCAGACTCCTTTCCAAACAATTGATAACCTGGATATCAGGCAGAAAAGAGCACACAGGCAGAACAGATAAATGATCACAAAACAAAATGAGGAAAAAATGTGTGGATAAAATTGACACACCGCTGTGAGCATAGTTTTGGCAAAATAGTTACTTTCTCACCAAAAACACACATAGTGTGAGCTTAGGTGTCACTTGACATACTGCAACTCACTTGTCAGGCATTTCTGCTACTACTTGTGGTTTTAAATTGAGGATTCACCATTCAGTGACTCCAGCACAATGAGGATGAACTCCTTCTATCCAAAAGTGACTCTTCACAGGTAAAGCAGCATCTGCTCCCACACCTCTCTGGTCTTGTCCTTGAGCAACAGAGACATGCTGCTTCCAGGGACAAGGCCAGGCTGCTACACAGGAGAAGAACTGGCTCATGCAACGCCAACAAAAAGAGTCAGTCACTGACCAGCTGAAACATTTTATTTTTTATGAGTTTTGAAATTGAAAACAAACGACATTTTCTTTCGGTATTGTTCAAATAATAAACCTCAAACACAGAAATCTTAATTCATTTTCTCTTTTTCACTGTACTGACAAAGATATCACACAGCTGTATCCATTAAAACAAAGACACCAGAAATTACAACACACCTTCTCTGTCTCATTTCCAAAAATACCTATTCCTAACAAACGGATGGAGAAAATAAGCATATCTGCATTAATGAATTGGTCATCCAGGATATCCAGCTGGTCACTGCTCTATGAATACTCCTTAGCAAAAAAATGGTAAGGGTTAGAAAAAGCCTGCAAAATGCCATAGGCTAGTGGTATTTCTGCACCTTAACAACACTGAAAATGTGCAAACATAGATAAATTGGAATTGAAAAATTATACAAATAATAAGTGCTGTGAGCTGTCTTTCTTATCTCCAGAGCATAAAAAAAGAAGACACTCCAGAAAAATTATTACACTTGGAGAGTGTTTTAGTGTAAAAGCATAGGGAAGAATAAAAAACATCAGTTTAACAGTAAATACAGTTACAGCTGCATTAAGGAAAAATAGGGCCTTATAATGATAGATCTGAGAAAGTGAGAAAATCTGCTTTGAACAACTCAGAAGAGATTTGTCTTCAGTTCCTGAGCCTTTGTTTGAAGTGTGATCAATAGAAAGGTGCCAGTGTGTCTGAAATTCCTAGAGCAAAATTTTAGCCGCTATAAATCAGTGCTGAACCCTCCCAGCTGCTCTTCCCTGTTGGCTGTGGTGATGACACAGTGATAATAAGAGATCAACAAGAACAACACACAAGGTCAGTGTCAAAGAGGTGGAAAATGTCCAGGGGCATTATCCAGTCATGAATAAATCTTGATTGTGTGAACTGTAGGATCATTTAGGCTGGAAAAGACCATCATTTTGTACAACCACCAACCCAGCACTGCCAAGCCCACCACCCAGCCCTGTCTCTTTGCCTTGCTCTCATTCAGTCTTGGCATCTTCTGGCCTGGGAACCACTCTTCTAGACCAGCTCTGCAGCTGATGAAGTTCTGTGGCATTTTCTTGCTGTTATCTGCAGAAATAAGTATTTGCATAAAAAAGTACTTTATAAATACATTTATGAGGGAGATGCTTGTCTGGTGTAGAATTATAAAATGTTCCCATTCAACAAATCATGCAGAATCAATAAATATGGGCTTAATTAATGTGAACGGCAGAGCAAAACAAATAATGTTGGTATAAACAACTTGAGGTTCCAGCTCTGGCATTGCTAGCAGATTACATTTTTTGTAAATTCATGATGTCAGTCTTTTGATTTCAAAGGAAATGGTATTCCAGAGTCTGTCATCTTATTCCGTAATTAGAAGAAAAATAAATCCATGCCTTTGCACTTCTTCATGTTCTGCCAGCAAAATCTCCAATCACTTCTAAAAATCTCTGCATTAATCTATATAGGAGGAAGGAAATATTCATATTCATGTCATCCTCTGATTTCCAGGATAGACTAAGCAATACTGACTGAAAAAAAGCATACCCTTAGTATCAATAAGGGCATGAAATTTTTGCTCCACAATAGCCATGTTAGGTCTAATAGAGGGACCACTCAGGTGGTATATATTTTCAGACAACTTGCTGGGTCAAAACTAAGTGCCAAACATCCAAAACCTGTCCCTATTCAATCTAGCCTATGGCAACAAATTAATTATGGAAACTAAAAAAGGCAAATGTATATAACAATATCCATTTTACAAATCAGAAACATCCAATTAATAACAGAAAGCAGTGCTGCCACAAGGGTGATGGCACGTGATAAAGATGAGATAAATTATTTCCTACCTGGAGCTGGAAGAAGACTACGTGGAAACAACATCTGCACTGTTTCCTGTCTGATTTTCAATTGCACAATATTATTCTTAGAGATCAGATGTACTAATGGGACTTCCTGTTTTTCACATGACTGCTTGGGGATCATTGCTTTTAGCCTCATGTCTGCCATTCAAAGTTCATGCTGCTCCCCTTTCTGAGCAGAGATCACCTTACAGCTGGGAAGCCATGAGATGTTGGCTGATAAAAGCCATCACAGCTGGCCCAGGAAGAGCCACTGGGTTTGGCCCAGTTGAGGATAATTGCTTCTCTTCCAGATGAGGTCAACAACTAACAACAGGGGGAAGATCACCCAGTCCTCCTGGGAGCCTTTCAGAGAGGAGAGTGAGAGGTGAGGATGCTCTTTTGGGGAGACTCTTTGGAAAGTATCAAAGCTATTGAGGTCTTAGGGGCATTTTATGCATAAAGAAAAGAAGCACCTTTTTGCAAACTTCCAGTGCTGCATGCACGAGAGACCTAATATTCCTGTCCTCCCAAGGGCAACACAAATAGCCTCACTGTGCATTTTGCTCTCACTTAAAGTTGTATTATAACAGGGAAACCATCCACCTGCACTATGAACCCATCTGCTTGTCTGTTTATTCTTTATTAACTGTAATTGGAGGTTTAGGCACTTTTGGCAGCTCTGCAAGTCAACATTCTTCAAAAACTAAAAGTAAATTGTGACAAAATAGGTATGTTTGCTGAATGAGGGCTTTCTGCAGATGAAATTAATACTTCTGCCAGGTCCTCGTGGAGTTACTGCCAACTGCTTTGTGTAACCTGCTTCCAGCCCCTAGAGACCAAACGATCAAGTAACCCATGTGATTTAAAATTCTTTCAGACCTTCCAGGCATTATGGAGTTACTATCAGAAATCCTCTTAGTCCCTCCAAAGGATTAGGGCTTGTTGGTGATGGAGGTTCTGTAACTGATAATTGTGCCTACACTGCCCAAGAAGCTTCTAGTTCTTCATTACTATTCTGAGCTACCAGCTATAGTAGCCATTAGCTACCAGCTCTGAGTGAGATTTTGATTCATTTGAGGATTCAGGAAGTTCCCACCTCTAACCAGGTGCCTACCCAGACCATTTGTTTGGAGAAGGGGCTGATATGACCTCCTGTCTCTTGAAATAAAGCACAATGCTGTACAGTTTTCCCACTTCATACTCTGTCTTAGACACACTTATCCTAATATCTTAGGATATTAGGCACACCACAGGTTGTGAAGAAAACAAGGTTCAGCCTCCATATATTCCCTAATGGATCTTGAGTTCATCTTAAACCTGACTGCCCTGGAGGGCAGATAGGTTACAGGCATGCTGGCCTAGAGCCAGTACTTTGAGGAAGGCACCTGGAGCTGCCAGGAAAGCAGGGATTGGAACTAAATACAGTTGGATTACTTTTACCCTCACACACCTCAAAGTGCTTTTACTTCATTTCAGTGCCTACCAATATCTTTCAAAGCAGTCTGTAGCACAGATAGGCTCAGCCTTGTCCTCAGCAGCTGCTGCTGAGAGCATCCCGTGCCCTCAGGGACATGCCCATGGCACACCTCACCTAGTGACAAAGATATATGCTGTCACTTCAGTGTTTAATTATACAGTTCTTCCTCATCCCCATCTGCACAGCTGAGGACTGAGACCAAAGGTGAGGAGAGAGGGAAACAGTAATTTGGCTGGGAAAACATATGAAGATCTTCTAAGCCACTGCAGCACAAATTACTCCAGCTAGGATATGATGAGGCATTAAACAGTAAAATGTGTCAGGTGGGGTATCAGGTGGAATGACATATTTTCTTCAAAGAGAAATAACCCATGTATGAACAGCGTGGTAAATGGAAAGGTGAAGAGCTATGCCAAAATCCCCAGCATACAACAGATAGCAAATTTCAGGAATGTGTTGATATCCACAACGTCATGGAGTCAAAAAGGGCTGAGGGTGAGATGGAAAATGCAAAGCCTAGAGCTTTCGTCCCTTAGTGAAAGTGGAGCTGCTGTTGCCTGACCTCTGCTCTCTGCCAGACTAAGGAGTCCTGACAATTACACTCTCTGTCTGCAAGCTATAGTCATTGTCTTTTGAGAAAGAAATCCCAGATCTCTGATGAGCTTTATGATTTCTCACATCAGTCAGGGCTTCCACTGAACCCCTCTATCAGCACTTCTGAAGATGAAGCAAAACCTTCTAAAATCAAAAAGCTTACATAAATCTAAAGTTTTGAAGACCTCCATCTGAAAGCTCTCTACTTTTCCTTGTGGCTGTTACACTAACATTTTTAACAAGAATGTTGAGTGAACAAGGAAGGCGGAGATTCACATTAAATCACCACTTTTCAGGATCCTGGAATTTAAGATGCAAAACATAAGACAATATTAAACTTTCATGAAATGTGTTCATTAAAACGACTCCGTTCCTTTTGTAAATAACTAGCTTCTTCACCATCTGATGTTTTCACAGGACTCTTCACAATCTGATGTCTTTGTAAACCCTGACAATCTCTTCCCTTCCACTCCTTCTCTGTATTTGTGGGAATATATATATGCTCCTTCTCAAATAACTTAATATTCCTCAATGCCTATAAATATTAACCAGCAGACTTTGTAGAGCAGGAGATGAAATGTTTTCCATTCACATCAAAGGTAGTCAACTCATGACCCATTTAGGTTGAATCCCTGCCAGGGGGGTAGGGAAAGGAAAAAAGGATGAGGTAGAAAACAGTCCTCTGTGAATCTCATTTGAGCACATGTTTATGGCAATACCTTTGTTGCCTACACAAATGTATTTGCATATCCATAAGTAATAAGAATTAAGACATGGGCATTGTTTGAACTCCTCTTGACTTGATTTTCCTTTGACAGGTGGGTCTTGGTTTACATGCTGTGTTCAGTGTTCTTTGAATCCACAAATCACTTCACCAAAATAGCTTAATAACTGCCTTCTGAGTGCCTTCAAGTTCAGACCTTTAGCAGAAATAAATTATCAAAGATAAACTCTTTCCCAAATCTGTGTGTTTCAGGGACAGCAAACCAAATGTTCAGTGATATTTCTCATGTTCTGGTGGCTCTGAGACTTGCCTGGGGCAGGGGAATGTGTTTGCTACGTGTACAGGATGATACCAAGCAAGTTCCTGCATCTCTTTGTGTTCAGGGCTTTTTCCCCCACACTTGTTGGATAGGAATAATACTGACAGCTGTAATAACTGGTGAGACCTGGCAGGGCAAATATTTAAGAATAAACATTAAGTATATGTTGCAGAAAGAGCAATCTTACGACTTTACCATTCATGTTGCACTTTCAGCAAGTAAATAATTGGCCCAAATAGCCAAAACAGAATAAAAACCAGAGGGGTGGCTTCACTGATATCAAAACAAAGATATAGGATTTCTTTCAGCCTTTAACAATGTATCTTACAGTCTTATCTCTTTTATCATTCAACTCACATGAACAGTGCAAACAAATATTGTACTAACAATTCTGGTTTCTCCAAAGCACCTTTCCCAGCACATCCAAAGAGTATTTGAGGTATCTAGATTAAAATACAACAGTATACACAAAAAATTACCAAAATACATCACAGAATTATGAACACCTCACTTTCTAAATAGTCTTAGTTTAACAGTTTATGAAGAAAAGAAAACCTTTGCTATTATTCAGATTCCAGTTTTGTTAAAATGGGTGTTAAGATCATCTGCTGGTAGACATTAAAAAAAGTCTATCAATCTGGGCAGCAGGTTTTTCTTTTGAAACTACTGAAATTTGAGTCCTTTAACACCTAATTTTGGGAAGGTAAACTCAAATCCCTGAGTTTTTAAATAAAATCTAAGTCCTAATCTTGCAAATGACACTATTTTGTCAGGAGTATCAAAAAATATATACTTGGAAAGTTTGAAGAGAAGCAGACATGGAGGCACTCCAAATCCAAATCCATGCCTTTGCCTCATTTTCCACCACTGATAGAAATTAAATTCTTTACTTCCCTCTCAAAAGTTAATGCAGGGTGGTTACTATCTGTAAGCAGTGGTGCCCGCTAAGAGTTCTGGAGAGGTGCAGAAACACACCGTGACTGGCAGGTCTTATTGCTGAATAGTGTGACTTTAAAGTAAAAATGTATCCTGCCATAGTAGTAGACATAACTCATGATTATTATGACATAACTCATAACTCATGATGAGTTTCATCATGCTCAGTATCTCACCCTGCAGTGACAGTCATTAAGTGCAGAGGTAGAGCCTTCCTATTCCTTCTAAGTGAAAATGGTTCTAAGAAAGGACAACACATTCCTGGAAATAAAATAATACACCTGCAATGCTGATTATCCTCCTCTAACAGTCCTGTGTTGTTGTCTTGGTTTGGAAAGACGGGAATCTGTAAAGGAAGGCAAGAGCTCCCCGTGAAATGGAAAAGGTAAACCCCCTCCCTCCAAAATTACCACAATTTCAAAATTAAAAGGCTCTCAGGCAAAGATATGGGAACAGGAATAACAGTTCTTTACTAAGAAAAGCTGAAAAATACAAATGTAATTAGTACAAACACAACTATTGACAGAGTCAGAATATGACCTGACACCCTGAGGAGTCAGGGTGTTGGTAACAGTCCAGTTGAATGGTGGCTGCTCCTCCTGGAGTGGCAGATGTAGTTCTGCTGAAGCAGTGATCCTGTAGAAGGGTGTAGTTGTCTCTGAAGGTCTGGTGATAGAATAGATGGGCCTGGTCTTCCTCTGGGAATCCAGCAGAGAAGAAGCTGCTCCTCTGGGAACCCAGCAGAGAAGAGGCTACTCCTCGGGGAATCCAGGGGAGAAGAGGCTGTCTGATGTCCCAAAGAATGCTGATTTTATGCAGGTAGGAATGCTTGGCTCCTCCCTCTGGGCAGAGCACCTCACAATGGGATGATGTAACTTTATCAGGCATGCAGTGAGTCATTCAATGGCCCATTAACAGAAGATATCTCCCCGGAGGGAGAGATTGTTCTTGGAAGAGCTAAGAAAACTGCCCAACTAACAGAAGATACCTGCCTCACCTCCAACAGATGGCAAATAGAATACATGTTTATCTTGCAAGCCAGGACAGTTGTATGATCACAATTTTAATTTTCTTTGACAAATTTAATGGGTAATCATGCTAGCACGACTTATTTTCTTTTTGCTAGCAGGAAACTATAGTCATGAACTTCTCTGTCGTGTCCACCTTGTGTCCCTCATGACATCAGAAGGTGGTGGGTATACCACTGGGCCATGACAACAAAGAAGGTGGATGGTATAAATATCTCATTTGATAAGCAGTTGCCAGTTTGCAATTGAGGTATTGGGCTGATGGAGGTCTCCGTGTCTTGGCTCATCTTATCTTCCATAATTAATCAGTGGTGCAAAGACTGCTGAGGACACATCCCAGTGGCAGGAGTTGTGCCACCTGTGGCACCAGTCCTGAAGCAGCTCGGCTGGTGTGGTACTTTTCCTTCCTCATCTTCTCCTCGTTTTAGTAAGCCACGTGTTTGTTGCTATCTAGATGCTCCCAGTAGTAGACCTTGTAGCTACACAGGAGAACAGCTGGAGAGTTTTGGGTGCCAGTGAGCTGCGTGAAATCCAGGATCTTCCTGCTGCCAACTGTGTAGATGTAAAGCTCTTCCGACTCACTACAAAAGCTCAACTTTGCTCTTCAGTAAGGGGGAATAGACAAAAGGACTGGAGCTGAGTAACTACAACACCTTCTTCTACACCACTTGCCTCCTTAAATGTTAATGCTTTGCATTTTCTCCCCCATTCCCTGCATGGTTTTCTACCCTTCTTTCATCCATAATCAGAACCTCTAAATAGTGGGTGAATAAATCTGGTCAGTGCTTGGTTTAGGACAGCATGCAACAATCCAGGAATCCATATTCTGTATATTCATCACTCACAAATTCCTTTATCCTGGAGGAGCTATGTAGATTGAGTTTGTGGGAACCCATGCCTGAGGGCCTAAGAAGACACTCTGAAGGAGCACTGTGTGTATTAACCATTATTTTCATTCTATTTCTCTCTTTTTTTTTCTTTTTTTTTTTAAGTTGGCATTTCATATTCATTCCACTTCGAGACAAAAATGAACCACTTACAGCCACTTAACTCTTTACTTCCATTGATATTGCCCAAACACATCACTGTCTCTTTGACCAGCTGCTATTTCCTTTCAATCCTCCCAAGGCCCTGGCTTTCTTCTCCCAGTCAGGAACTTCCAAAGACCGAAAGAATTTTTAAGGCTTAAACTCTAGATTCATATCTTGACTGGACTCTCATTTTCTGGTGGCCAACTACAATAGCTGTGTAAATTATTATTTCTCTAGTAGTTGTAGGTTTTTTGTTGATCCATTGATCTGATCATCTCAAGTCTTTCACTGAATTTACTATCTCTGATTCCTACTGGTATGAGATACCTGTTCATGGCCAGTGTCTCTGGAATACTCAGATAAATCTGATTACAATGACTGAAAGAAGACACTTCCTTTTAAAACCTTAAGGTGTTAAGAAGTGCTAGGTATCAGATTTTTGTGTTTATCCTAAACCTGTTGTAAGAACAAATGTTCAGAAGCAGCTCTGTGGGCAGACTGTTAGGTTGTGGGTGTTAAATGTCTCATAAATGCAGATAAGATATCACAGGAGATTCTACACACCCTTGTGACATATCTGTGCTTGTGCAGGGTTATAGGTTCTCTAGGCCAGGCTGTGCATCTGCCCCTTCAGGAGCACAACACTGGTTGATCCTAGAATGGATTGTGCCTAATTGTGAAATGTAAATGTGTAGCACCATGGTGCTTGTAGAACTGAATGTGATCCTTTTGAGAATGGGAAAAGGAATTACATGTATATAATAATTACATAAACTGAACATTTCCCCTAAATGACCTAAATTCTTCCACGTATTCTAATTCCTGTGAAGTCAATTCAAAGGAGAAGTATACCTGACAAAAATCCAACTCTGTGCTTCTTGATGCCACTCTGTCTTGTATTAAATGTAGCAGGGCACAAGATGGGGATGAAAACTGTGCAGGTTCTTCTCCGTCCCTCCTCCTCTGTCTTGTACCCCAACACTCATCAGCAAGAAGGGACAGTGACAGTAAATAATTGCTATATATTTCACACAGGAAGAGTTTCTTCAACTGGAGACAAATTTTCTTTGTTTTCTCCTCTCCTTCTAAACACAGTAAATTACCCCCTAAAATCAATGAGATTACTGGAGTGGATAGTGCAGGTCTGTTCACACTTTGGAAACACCCTGGAAGTCCCTCTAATCAAGTCAAAGGTGTATCCTCCTCTTTAAATGCACAGCTTGGCCCAGTCAGAGTAGGACCACATGCATCACAAAAAGCCTAGAGAGGCCTTCTATTTGAAGCTGTTTCTAAAGGAGAAAAATTTTTTCTACTTCAAGTCGAACCTTGCACCTCTTATGAAATACATCTCTTTTTTTGGTTGGTAGTCAAACTGATGTGTCAAGACTTTAGAATTGACCCTCTTCTTCAAACTTAGACTGCATTAGTCACCTCCACAGGGCAATGGGTGGTTGTTGGCTGCCATCCCAAGTGCTCTGTAGCTGTGATGGCAGCTCTTGCTCTGCCTACACTTTGACTTGGGTGGTGATGGCTTGCCACCTCTGTACAAATGAGGGTGTAAATACCCCTGGGTTGTTTGTTGTTGGTTTTTTTAAAGATTCCATTCATGGAAAGACATGGACCTGCTGGAACGGATCCAGAGGAGGAGGCCATGAAGATGCTCAAAGGGCTGCAGCACCTGTCCTGTGAAGACACTGAGACAGTTGGGGTTGTCCATCCTGGAGAAGAAAAGATTCCTTAGGTCATTTTCTGGTACCTAAGGGAGTTACAATAGAGCTGGAGAGGGACTTAAGAGCATGTAAATGTAGGGGAGGAGGTAATAATTCAAACTACCTTCTCAAAAGAGAAGGTAGATTTAGATATAAGAAGGATTTCTCTCCTCATGAGGGTGGTGAACACTGCCACAGGTTGCCCAGAGAACTATGGATGCCCCATACTTGAAAATGTTCAAGACCATGTTGGATGGGGCTCTGAGCAACATAGCTGTCTAGTGAAAGGTGTTCTGGCCCATGGCAGGGGTTTGGAATGAGATCCAAAGTTCCCTTCCAATCTAAACCATTCCATGATTCTATGATTTGTCATCATACTGTTGTTTAGGGTAGCACCTGAACAGGGCATGACCCGGGTGATGATCTGGACTGATGCTCCTTTTTCCCAAAAGGGGAGACAGTCAAATGCATATTCCTTATGTAATGAGGGTTGCTGGATCAAGTCAGAGTCAACAACCACTGACTTTCCTTGTTTCTTGTCTCTGATTAACCAAAGCAGCCATCCTTCTTGCTAGACAAAGCTTTCTGTTGTCTTTCACGTCCACAGAAAATTAAATACTTCAAAAAATGTGGGAACCCCTGTGCTGTGAAGAGCCCATATATTGCTCTGCTCATCCAAGGAATACCCATGGCCCTGGCCCTAAATCTAAGTAAGACTGGCTATAGAGCCAGAGAGGTTGTGCAGCTGGCTTGCATGGATACAGGGCAAGATTTGGAATATAACCTTCCCAGATCTACATATCAGAACTGCAGATAGCAATGCAATGGGCAATAGCAATCTGGAATGGTCTGTAGGAACTCCTCTTCAGGCCCCCTCCTTACATTGTAATATCTCTTTAAAAAAAAAAAAAAAAAAAAACCAAGTCAATGCTGGTTGAGCCATCACTCAGATAATTCCTCGAAGCAGGAGGGAAGCACTGAGGCTGACTTTCCTGCTGTCCTGTCATCAGCACTCACTGACAGAATGAGGTTAATCTCAAAGAGTACCTTCTAAAGAAGTTATTGTTCCAGCTACATTTCTAGTTGTTAATCCCCAGACTTCACAAACAACCTTTCTGGAGCTCCATTCCTCATGCCTAATGGAAAATCTGCTTTGCCAGAAGAGTGAGCAGGTTATTATCAAAACCTATAAAATTAAGCAGCTACCCTGAATGCTCTTGTGAGTGTAATGCCACATTTTCCCACCAATGACCTCTTTGATGTAAGATTACCCAACTGCCAGATTAGTTCAGGTCTTGGATTCCTGACCCACCATTATGACTTCTGCACCTAATTCTCAGCTACTGCACAAGGATGCTGTTGGACTTAACAAAAATCACAAATGACATTGCAATTAAACTCAAAAATATCATCCCTTCTTAATAACCTACTTTCCAGAGAGCTGTCCTACAAACTTCAAATTAATTTTAAACTTCAGGCACTGTATTTCTGCATGCCGATCTTTTTAGGCTGAGCACAGAGAAACAGAGAAATTTATCTTGGCATTTGTTCTGATGCAAACCTCACTGCTCAGAGGCATCACAGTAACCTCTGAGCTCTGTAGTGGAGTCATGAGTAAGCAGATGAGCACAGAGGGAGAAGTTTCTGTGCAGGAAAGAAGTAGAGTGGGTAGAAGCTGATCAAGCCCTCAGCTGATATAAAGACATTTTCAGTTAGTGGGAAGTGATTTCCTTGCTAAAGGGCTTTTAAAATTATTCCTGCACCAGAGAAAAATAAAAGTGTTAGGCACTGGCTGATATCCCTGAAAAGGGTTTGTGCCCTAATGTTGGTGGATGAGGTTTTCCAAAGCTTCTCCTGGACCTTCAAAGCCTTGTGTAAACTAAGACTTTCAAGGACTTTTTGTAGCAAATGACTACTGTGAATGACCGATAGCTTGGACCTGTAACCATGAGATGACAGGCACTGGAACAGGATTGGGAGGCAAATATATGAATGACACAAGTGTGCACCTTTGGCCCTTCCCAGGAGCAGCACCAGAGAGCAGCAAGGGCTGGGACTGCGAGTTTGGTTAGGCAAGAGTGCTCAGCCCCCAAAGCCACCTGACCTGGAAGGGCTGTCCACATGGTGTTACAAGGATGCTCCATTTGGTCCCTCTGGATACAGGGGTGGACTGCTCTCATCCTGTTCTCCTGAGGCCCTAACCTGACACCATTCAAATGGTGACAGGGGAGCTGTGGTGCTTTTCACTCTCTTGCTCCAGCTGCCATGCCCAAGCACAGGGCAGACTGACAGCTACCCCCAAACAGCCCCACTTATATAATCTGCAGACCTTATTATCCCTTTTCACATCTCTCAACCCTTCATTTCATCATTTCTGTACCTCCTTATGTCCACCCCAGTTTCCCCACAGATCAACAACTTGAAAATTTGGTGTTATTTTTTATTAATTACTTTTTTGGTAATTTTTAAAAAAATTACTTTTTCCTGCCAGACACCAAATTTGATATTTCTGATTCTGTTACCTGTCGGATGTGATATACCTGATAGAGTTACGTGGGTTTGGCAGCTTTACAAGGCTGTCTTTCCCTAAAGGTCTTTAGTGATCCCTCCAGTTATCTGTGGAGTTTGGCCATGTCTTACACAACACCCATCAGCTGCCTATGATACCCATCCATCCATCCATCCATCCATCCATCCATCCATCCATCCATCCATCCATCCATCCATCCATCCATCCATCCATCCATCCATCCATCCATCCATCCATCCATCCATCCTCTGTAGCACCACCTGTCTGTGTCTCACCACTGCTATTTCTTGTGGAATTACACAATAATTTGAGTTGGAAGGGACCTTTAAAGCCCAACTAGTCTGACCACCCTGCAATAAGCAAGGGCATTCTCAACTAGATCAGGTTCCTCAGGGTCCCATCCAACCTGATATTGAACGTTTCCAGGCATTTACATGTCCAATAGTTCCCTCACACCATGTCCAAAATTTTTCCACATCCTGATTAGCTTGGTTAGCCTCTGGCCAGAGTTCAGGCAGTGCTCCCATTATTTACCTGCATGTCTAGCAGTGATTTTTAGTGTAGGTCTTGTAGCATGGGTCTAAATAACTCACTAAGGATGTTTGAATGCTCATCCTTAGAGTGCACTAAAGTGCACCTAGAAATTTGTGTTCCCCCTTTAGGATGAAAAGGTCCAGGAATACACTGATAGATTACATGATCAGAAGGATTTACCCAACTCATGAGTGCTTCTGGACTTCAGCTTAAGGTGCAATTACAGCATCAACAAATAAAATCAAGTAAAACACCACCAAAGTACAACCTTACAAAGATTCATGCCCTTTGCTTTAAAATTTCACTCATACATCAAAATTAGTTGGCTGCCTTTTGGCAAGGGTCTGCTTACCCTCTGATCAACCTCCAAAAACTGAATACACCTTTTAAAGCAACATTCAAAAGCAAGAAAAGTGATGGAACAGGAATGACTAGCTCTGAGTACTAAAACAGAACTCCACTGAATATGAATGTTACCTGAAGAGAGAGTGCAGTACAACATGTTTGTACAAGGATTAAGAAAACTAATGTAAATTGAAAACACATGAAAATTTACTGGGGGAAACCTTGTGTGGCTTGGTTAGAAGCTAAAATCTACTTCAGCAAAATAACACAGCCAAATCTGAAACTGCCTGTAATTTTTTTTATTTTATTTTTATTCTCTCAAACGCTATGTGGAAAAGCAGAGTTTATTCTTATGGTACCTAAGCAGTAAAAAATTTGGGTTTAAATAATGTTCACATAGAGGATGTGTCCTGATTTGAGGCTTTAGGCCAAGAGATAAAGGGCAATAGAGAAAACTGGGCTGCAATGCACATCTTGCTCTCAGGTATTGTGGACTCTTTGTCTGGGGTGCTGGGTTTAGACACATACCAGAAAAGACACAGGGCATCTCCATTTAAGTGCATTCTGGTCTGTTCATCTCTTCCTGTGCAGTAATTATGAATTTGCTGCTATCCACATGAAGATGTCATCTTCTTTCTTGTTAGCAGGAAGATGCCAGAAATTTAAAAAAAGACTTTTAAAAAATGCTAAAAAGTACCCCAAGATTTGAAGATTTGAGGCACATAAACTCCTCGAATGTGCTAGGGGAACAGCTTTCTAAGTTGCTGCTGAAGTGTACTACCTGCCTACACCCACTCAGCTTGAGCTTGCCTGTCACTACGCTTCATTATGCAAATGTAATTTGCTATCTGAAAGCTACAAGATTGTTTCCCCAAATTTAGGTGTACCATACTCTATCAGCAGCCTTGTTTGTGTGTGTAAACGTAAACATATAGAGGTAGTTTGGGTTTTATTTTGCTGGAAAGCACCAATCTGATGTTGAAAAGCAGAAAGCTGGTTCCTTGCTCCTTAAAGAGTGAATAATTTGTATTATGCTCTGCATTGCAAGGTGTGTTACTCATTGTATATACACCCCTCTTTGTTCCCATTCCCTGCTAATCTTCTCTGGTGAAGACTTTTTCTGCAGTTATAGGATTTTCATACCTGTAGCAGCAGTGTGGCATGTTATCAGTCTATTCCCTCTCTGTGGGCTTTAACTTGTATATTATGCTTGAATCCTTTGATGTCCGATAAGAAACTGGTCTTTGCATTTAGCCTACTGAGTGTTTAATGAGAAACAGCAGCTCGCATCACACGTCCCTGTGGCCAAAAGAGTCCATTTGAGGGAAGGTTTGGGTACAGAGCTACTTGTGAAGCTGGTCCTCCCTGAAGCTGGAGTGGAGTACTGTTATCTTACATTGGCATAACAGATGGTGCATTTTCCTGTGACTAATTAGCTATGCAGTGCCTCGTCTGCACGGAGTGAGAGGAAATCCTTGATGCTTCTCTGCTACTATCTCTTCTCTCCAGGTCTGAGCAGCATTCCACCACAGACTGTAGTGGTTGGGAGAGCATTAGTCTGGCAGAGGCCAGCGGGAAGCGTTCCTGACCTATTTCAGGACTTTGGCAATTTGACAGGTCACTCACGGTTACTCATCAGAGGCTTGCTTGGGCTGCTGTTCAGCTCAGGTGGGCTTGGCCTCTCAGCCTGGCTGCTGTGAAGACAGGCTTACAGAATCTCAAAATGGTTTGGATTGGAATGGACCTTCAGGGGCCACTTCATTGTGACCCCCTTGCCTCACACAGGGACACTCTCCTCTGGATCAGTTTACTGAGTGCTTCTCCCAGCCTGACCTTGAATGTTTCCAAGGATGGGACATTCACCACTTCTTATGGCACCTCTGCAGCCTGGCCAGGTGCCTGATTTGGAGTTTCACATCAGGTCAGGGATGCTGCTTTCTTCCTAGCCCCTTGGGAATATTCCAGATGTGATGGTGGCCTACTGAGGCCCCCTCAGATATTAGAGAAACTGATTTTTCTATCTGTGCTATAAGGTAAACCTGTGAATCTGGATTTTAAGAGACTTTAGTACTACAGTTGAGGAACCTGGTCTAGTAAAAGGTGTTCCTGCTCATGGTAGTGGGGTTGAAACAAGATGGCTTTTTAAGTCTCTTACAACCCAAACCATTTTGTGATTCTACAACACAGCAATGTGCTCTGCTATTGAGATTACAATGACTTACACAATTAAGTGTACTGCATTTCCTTAACCAGAAACATCTGTCACCATAACAGTGGTATGGTTAAGTCTCTGGCTAGCAGCTAGGGATGTGCGTGTAATGTCATTTCAAGACAGCAGGAGAAAATAAAGCATAGTGAAAACCAATCTGCCATGCATGAATTCACTGCCAGCTCTGTAGCAGTCAACCCCTGCTCTCCAGAGTGACACCTGACCTGCCATCACTGTCACATGCTTAGCTTTAGATTCTTTGCAGACTTGTATCCTAATTTTGCTCAGGCAGGGCTAGAATTGGTAACCCGTCATTGCCGCCTGACAAGCATGTGGTAAAGATAATTAAGTAAGTGCAGTGTTCTTAGACAGAATGCATTCAGCTAAAAAAAAAAAAAAACAAATCCCCAAATTAGTCCTAAAACTAATTTTTTGTTACATTGGTTGCAAGCTTTTCACCTCTGTGGCTTGTACACAAATCCCACAGTCCTGCAGTTTGGTCTGCGCATATGTATGTTGTCATTTTCTTGCTCTGTGCATCAAGAAGTGTGGGCTTAAATTAGGTGTGACTGTTCTGGACAGTGAAACACTCAGAAGTTGATCTGGATTCAAAAAGCTAAGCAAAAAAGTCTATAGTTTTGCAACTGAAAAAACCATCAAGGCAAAATTATGGACAGATAGTAACAGAGAGACCTTAGGTTGAATTCTTACGCACTAAACTCTGATATTACTTCATCTGAAAGTTTGTACATATTCACACTACTGTGGAAAAAAGTCAGATGGGGACACAGAGACACACTTGTCAATTAGAGAGATAAGCTAAAAGTGCTGATTCTTTCTGCTTTTTGAGGAAATTGTCTCACAAAATTAGCAGCAAGCAAATGCAGGCTATATATAGCAAACACTTTTGTTGTCACTACGAGCATCCTACTACAATACTTGATGGAGTAATGTATGACTATGGTGACCCAGATTGTCCTGGATTTCTGGACTGCATCTACCCAAACACTCAGGCAAGCAAGCAGCAGTCAGCATGTTCTGCAACTGGCTTCAGTGGAATGACTCTAACAAGAGTCAGAATGTGAGATGTCTTACTGGAAGTTCTAATGGAGAAAAGATAACCAACTACTACCAGGGGTTTTAGGGAAAAAAAAAAAAAAAACAAAACCAAAAAAACCCATGAAAAACAGCCCTGTGAGTCCATGTAGCAAGTACACGTCTGTGATGAAGTGTTGCTGCACTTATTCTTCCAAGAAGATTTACAGACTGCTGAATTGTTGCAATCGAGTCTTCAAAGTCCAGCAAGGATAAAGGAGCTGACAGATACCTATGCCTCCTACTGAATTATCATTGATCAAAAACTAAGATTTGTTGCCTTTAGCAGCAAAATATGAATCTTTCTCCTACAGTACACATCCTTGCCTCTTTTCTGCCTGCTGCAGAGAGCTGCACGTTGCCCACAGGATTTCACTACAAACGTGGGCGTGAATTCTCCCAGCAAGTTGGGCAACACACTTTGGGTACCAGCTACACTCTGATTCAAAACGTAAATGTGTAGTGATCTCTAAAAAGGAGATTAATATCTATTTAAACTTCCAGGCTAGGCATGCTTTTTCTGGGAAATGAATGCATACTGCAATCTGATGAACTAGGCATCTCTAAAAATCCCACTCCAGGTGCATGGTGCTAAAACAAGATACTTTGTTCTGGAGGTAACACATATTGATGAGAGACTGCATTAGTTTGTTTGCTGTGGGGTGGGGTCATGTCCCCTGAGACAGAGGATGCAGTTCCTCATATTTACTATTTAGCAAGTGCTTCTGGTAAAAGATTATTTGTGTTTACACTTCTCAGTTTGTTTTCTCTTTTGTTTGCTTGTTTTGTTCTCAAATGTTCCGCCTATTAATACATCTTCTGGAACTGCCTGGCCTACTTTAGGCTAAAAATAGCCCTTATTGCTACTGCTGTAGCTCCACAAAAGCCACACAACAACCACACTAGGAAAGAAAACCTCATGCCCAGCCGAGCTTCCCCGAAATGACAAGTGGGTCTGAAATCCATATGACCAAAAAGTAGGAGGAAAACAAATGATGCCTTGCTGCTCTGCTTCTGCTGGGCTTGGTGGCGTAAAGCGGGGAAAGAGCAGAAAGGTATGTGAGTGCTTTGCTTTCCCTCTGCCTCCTCTACGTCCACCAAGGACAGTAGATGCCTCTTTTGGAGAGAAACAATGGAAGAAACAATGAAACTTCAGAGATGAAAAGCCTCAAAGCAGACATTCTCATGTAAGTTTCCACGCTGTCATTCCTGAAATTAATATGATGATTGATCTCTTGTCTAAATATCAGTCTTTGGGTATGACCAGACCAAAGCTACTGATGTTGTTGCACTGCTTAAATGAACAGATACCTCTCATCCTTCAGTGGGCAGTGCCTGTGCTCCTGTCTTACAAAGGAAAAGGGCTCTGGATATGCAAACGTTTTCCTCTGCATTGCAGCAGACAAAACTTAACACTTCTCAAACCTTCAGTTAGTAACTGCACTACTCATCTGGCTGCGTTCCTCAGTCCATGTGGCCCATGGTCCATGCTGGTCAGACACAGTCTGGGCTTAGTGGTGGTCTCTGGCAAGTCACCTCACTGCCACGTGGCACAGGGCATCCTATCCGTGAAATGGTGGGGTCATAAATACCCAAAAAACACTTCTGCAAGATATCTTGGCTACTGAGGAATTAAATTCCATTGATCCACAGATAGAACTTATGTTGGCATGATTTACTCTAGCTTGTGGGTGCTATTTTTTTTCAATTTTACACTTAAGGCATATTGACAAGAACATGCCACACACACTGTGGGAAGCCAGGACTCTGTGCTCATTTGCAGTAGAGTAACTCCTGGGTCACTTTTTTCTTTGCGCTGCCAACAAGGAATTTAGCTGGAATGTATTTGGAGTGGTACCATTCTCAGTTATAAAAACACATCTGTGAGTTGGAGGTAAATCTAAGCCTAAAACAGACAAAAGGCTTTCCTCTCGCCCTTTCCTCTCCTTGTGTTCTGAGTGCCTAAGGCAGTTTGTTGAGGACATGGTTCTCTTGGATACCATGAGTCCAGCGTCCTGGTAGCTCCCAGATGGACAGGGCCATGGGTAGCTTTCGGGCTCAGGACAACAACACCGTGCAGCAGCGTTGCAGTCCTGCCCGATACCCTGCATGAGGCATGGGGAAGGCGGCACGTCAGCATTGCCAGCGCCTGGACCAGGACCCGCATCCCACTCCACTGTCACCCCTCTGCTCCGGGCTGCAGGGCTCCTCTAACCCAGGGTATCCCCGGCATTTTGGAGCATCAGCACCGCTGCCGGTCACCCAGACCGCATCCCTCTGTCCCCGATGCAGTCCTGCTGCCGTGATGCCGGCGAAGCCCCTGGGGCATCGTGCTGCCCGACACCGGGGCAGGAACAACCGGGAAAGATGCCCGAGTGGTAGCGGCGTTCCCGGACGCCGGACCCTGCTCCAGCCCACAGGAGAGGGACAGCCCCGGGGAAGGGGCCGAGCTGGGAAATCGCGGCGGCTCTGGGGGTCCCGCTCCCCCTCCCCTCCCTTCCAAGTTAGCGGGGAAGCAGCCCGGCCGCGGGGATTCCGGGGCGCCGAGGCGTTCCCGGCCCCGGTGCCGCTTACCAGGGGGTGGATGCCGGCGCGGGGTCCCAGGCGGTAGGCGCAGGCGGNTGAGACTGTTCGCCCCCGGGCAGCGCTGCGGGAAATCGAGGCGGGAAGGGGCGAGGAGGACGAGGAAGCAGGCGCGCAGGGAGGGAATCCCGGAGCCGGCCCTCCCCGCCGCGGCGGAGGGCGGACCACGATGCCCGGCCGGCGAGCGCTGCCCGCCCGCCCTCCCGGAGACCGCCGNGCGGGATGCGGGATGCGGTGGGTCGGTGTCGGGGATGGCGGGAGCGGCGCCGGGGCACTGCCGCTTTTCCCATGGCAGGTGCTCAGTGGCCCCCCTACCGCGCTTTCCCTCGGGATTCCTCCCGGGAACACCCCCGAGAACCCCTCCCGGGAGAGGGTTCCGCTGCCGGTGCCGCCAAGCCGCGGGGCCGTGCGGGTGGGCTGCGGTTCGGGAGGAGGCTGCGGCGGCGGCAGCAGGGCGTGATGGACGCGCCGCATGCGGGGAGAGATGCTGTGGAGCAGAGATGCTAAAATGTCACCGTGTGCGATGTCCCTGTCAGGTTTGGATGCTTTGAGAGACCCCTGACACTCGGTGTTTTTGCATCTCTGCAAAACCTCCGTGGTAGGGAAAGGAGAAAAATGCAGGCGTTTTGATCCGCTGTCAATGACAGCTTGCAGGTAGAGAGATGAGATTTCTAAGCTCTAAGGTTGTACAGTAGTTCTCTGGCTCCTTGTGGGTGAGTGCTTGAGGAATAAATGTGTCAGAGTAACAGCGCTCGTCCTGCATGCGGTGTGGTCTTTTGTGGGGCGTGAAGGCACCTGGGACAGAGCAGGGACCTCAGCAGACATCCCCCCTCCTGCTAGTGAGGTGGGTATGCTGAGCAAAAACAGAGATCACGGCTTTGTGCACAGATTTCTGCCTGTTTCTACTTGGGCGCAAGACGGAGGGTTTTTTTTTAAATCTTTCGTTCTTGTACAATGGGGATTTTGTGGTTGCTTTGGGAGGGAAGGTTTCCATAGGAGTTACTGCAGAAGGGGTTACCTCTGAGGCTGAGGCTACTTAGTAATGTTTCCCCTCAGCCTTTGAATTTCAGGATCTCGTTTAATCTCAGGACATTGCTCTGGACTTCCCTCTCTTCTAAATCATCTCACCTGCTCTCAGGTCTCATTTTTAGGTTGGCTGTTTCTAAAAATAAAGACTGGTAAGACCCATGGGGAAGTCCTTTATCATTTGTCTACAGGTAACTCTAAATACACTGTACAGGAAGAGAATCTGCTTTCAAGGTTTGACACAGGGGAGGAAAAAGCACAAAATTTACATCAACTGAGGAACTGTCAAGCAGTGGGAGCTATGACAACAGCTCCTTACTACCATCCCATATTTATTTGTATTCCTTCCTTTCATTGTTGGCTCTCACGTGGCATATTTCAGTGTTGGCTTTTGCCCACCCTGGGTGGAAAACCAGTGATGCTGAAAAAGATAACTAAACCAACATGTATCACTAACCAACTAAACCAATATTCAAGGATGATATCAAGTGGCATTTCTCCTTTGATATGGTGGATGTGAACTTGTTTCATGTGTATATGTATGCATATGTAGAATTATTATAAAAACCTGGTCAGAACTGTGCTGGATGTTGGTGCTTATTCACCTGTTTCAATGCACAATAAAGATAATAATTTTTTTTCTGATTGATGGGACATCAGAGGAGAGAAGAAACTAGTGGTGAATCATATCCTGAATTCCTCAGTCATGTAGTCACCTCTGCTCCGTTACAGAACCTTTTGCTTGGTCTGTAAATGGAGACATTTTGTCTGGGTTGAGGGAGTTCAGTAGCAGAAGAAGGAGACTTTCAAATTTTAGGTTGATTTTTTATTTAGTACTGTACCTCAATTTTCATTGACAGCTTTGGCCATCGTTTTTTTTTCTTTGCTTACCCTTCCCTACCTCTTTGTTCAATGGTAAGAGTCTACCTACAATTGTACTTTGTTGTTTGTAGGTTTTTTTTAAATTGGCAGACACATCTATAATTATCATTTCCATCAGATAGTATGTTGAACTGATTAGCCTACTTTCTTGTGCTCTAGTTTTTCTTCTTAATACTTTCTGCAGCCACAAATATCTTGCAGTTGTGTGGATAATACAACAGCATGGAGGACGTGTTTTACCAATTGTGTTAATGCGGAGCTATTGTGAATATCACTTTGGAATTTTATTGCGGAATTGTCACTTTTTGTGGCACTAGATCCTCAAGATATGCAAACTTCTCTAATGGAAAACAGCTACCTACCATCAGTGCTTAAAAGAAACATTTTTTTTATCCGCTAATGCTGTTCTATGTGTACTGGCTGAAGTTACAGTGAAAGAAACTTTTTCAGTTGGTGACTCTTCAAGGGTAAGACCTGCTTCCAAGATTATTTTTCCCCACCTTTGTTTCCACAAAATAACGGCAGAACAAAGATAAATTCTGTAGTGCTGATGCCAGAAGACTTATGTGCCTGTCTTTACACTCTATCCTGGTTTGTGCCCAGCAAGTCTGTGATACATGGTCAATTCTCCACTAGTTTTCACACAAGGGTGGTGAAATCAGCTGTGCCACCTTGTTCTGAGTGACAGAAACCAGGATGCTTATTTCTTAGAAAGTGAGTAAGTGAGGACACCCCAGATTATGACTTATTTTGAAATCCTTGCTGTGTTTTAGACCATTGCTTCCCAGGTGAGATTCTCATGTGTGTTAAACCAGTTCAGTTCTGTTCTGTGTTTGGCAGCTGGGAGGTTAGCTCTCCAGAATCTGCTGCAGAGTGTCTGCTGTGGCTCTGCCTGGGTGTAAGTGATGCCTTGTGCTTTGCATTTTCCAACCCTGGAGGAATTCCACACTCTTCATATAGCCCAGCTTGTTACATTGAATTCTTCAGACTTAGCCCTGTACCATTCACAGGGCATTTTTTTAATGTTTTGTTTTGCTTTGTTTTTAATTTGATCATTGAAAAGACTGGGTGCCAACATCAATATGCAAACCCAGTTGTTTTCTGAAGAACACCTAAAGCTCTTGAAGTTTTTAATAGATAGATGGTTGGATGGAGCATAAACACAGAAATAATGACCAGCAGGTTTATTGCCCTTGGTGTGCAAAGTTGGTGCTGCAGCTTGCTCACATATTTTCTCATCCCTATTTAGGTGCTGTTCGCTAGGTTGGCAGATCCAGAGTGAAACTTTCTTTTCAGTGGTGCTTTTCAGAAATGCTTGCTTGGCAGCAGCTGAGAGACCCATTGTGAGGGGCATTGTTGTTCATGATGCATGTCCTGATTTTGAAAATCTCATGGTTTTGTAAAAATTGTGCTACCATCAACATCTATTGGGTGGACATGGGGCTGAAAAGGACAGGCCACCGAATCTGACTTCTATTATCTAGTCTGAATAATTGTTATCTGGGTTGTTAGATATGGGGTCAGCATTCACCTGTTTTCTCCCTTTTTGGAAAACTGCTTTGTTGGTTGCCTGTACCTGTCAAAACAGAGCTGAATAGCTGGCCTGTGTTGTAAACAATCAGATGCCTTTACAAAAGCATGTAGTGACAGGATAGGGGGCAATGGCTTCAAGCTGAAACCAGGTAGGCTTAGATTTTAGAAGAAAAAAACCTTTACTCTGAGGGTGGGGAGGCACTGGAACAGATTGCCCAGAGTTGTGGATGCCTCCTACCTGGAAGTGTTCGAGGCCACTGAGCAATCTGGTCTAGTGGAAGGTGTCCCTTCTCAAGGCAGAGGGGTTGCAAGTAGATGGTGTTTAAAGGTCCCTTTCAACCCTGTGATTCTGTGAATCACGTATAGCAGTGATAGGGCAATTCCACACAGTCCTAGGGAATGGAAGGCAGCATCATTCCTATAGTTGACTTGTTGCACTACTTTTTTCCCTAATAAGCCAGTGAATCAATGTATGTCAAACCTCTTGAAGTACAAGATAACTTTCCTCACCCAGTGGGGTTTTCTATATTTTATTTCAAAAGGGTCAAGTTTCATTAGTGCCAGGTACAGGACATCCCCTAAGAGCATGTGGAATGTGTTGTGGGGGTGCCATTCTTTCTGGTTATAGTGAAAGTTGTGCAGGATTGATCAAGGACGTAATTAGTCAGAAAGGGGTGGCCACAGGTAAAGGAGTGGGGACAGACTGGGCTTATATATATAAGACAGTGTTTTGATCCATTTTCCTGAAGGATTTGTTCTGTGCTATTCTCATATCTTAACCAGAACAAGAATTAGCTTCAAGACAGATCCATGTGCAGAAACGTGGTGATCACTGATTTAACATCTCTTCTAGGGATCTGAGGACCAGATAAACTGTAAAGTCATGCCACTCATTGCCAAGTAACAGAACTGTGTCTGCTGGATAGAGGTGTAAAGTTGGCTACAGGGCTTGGCCATCCTTTGCTTTTGAAGTAGGGTTTCTAACTTCTCTTGTTTTGAGAGAGTCAGTGTTATTCATGACCATACAGTGTGCCACACTGCCACACATCCTCTACTCCTTTAAGCCACTTGTTTAAATAGCCTTGAGAGGACACACTGAGCAATCTTGTAAGTGATGCCTTGTGCTTCCACTTGCTAGCTAGTGGAAGGCTGATCCTTTGCTCAGAAAAGTTATCCAATAGAGGAGCAACTTTTATCATTAATGGCTAGTGCTATTGAAGACAAAGAGGTTTTACATGGCAAATGCCTGTGAAACACCAGCTCTCTCAATAGCTCTAAGTCCACTGTTACAATCTCAGAATGCGGAGTTGATTTAGAAATTGAACTCTGCACAATTGCAAAATCAAGCTTCATTCCTCTCTGAAGACTGATGATGTATAAGTCTCCAGAAACATGTCTGAATCTCATGCCTGGTTGGCCCTGGCAGTCTCTCATGTGAGTGGACCTGAATGCCTCTTAGGGGTTGTCAAAGCTAACCGGTTTCTACAGAAGCTGAGGGTTGGACCCTCTTAGAAGGGCTGCTCTGTTGAGTAACTCAAACAGGAGCATGAGATTGCAGTGTGAAATTTCCACAGATGTTTGTGTTCTGCTGCTTTTTGCTGCTTAACTGAGGCTCCAGTTAATGCAGAATCCTGCTTCACCATCCATCAGTTTAAATCTGTCAAAAGGAGAGGAGGAGGGAAAAAATCCAACTTCAGTGGAAACACACACACTGCAAGAGGCAGTTGTACCACATTTGTATTCTGGTCTGTGCTTCTGTCACCCACGCTTGTAAAATACTCAGTGACAACAAAATGAAGTACATTTAATTTCCAGATATACAATAATTTATTGTATTTGGTGAGTAATTGCTGGTAGATCTTCTATGGCAACTTGTTTTTCTGCTTGTTCCAGACTTTGTTCCATTCCTTGGGCATGGAAGGGGACATTTAGTAACATATGAACTGAAGAGAAATTATTTGTTCTTAATTAACTGAGGTATTTTGCAAGAAACTTGAAAAATATAACTTTGTATACTGCAGCTTGGATTTTTGGAGTGCCCCATGAGAATAAGTTATGGGAGAAAGGCAAAGTATTGGGAAAATGAAGAGTAGTTGTAAAAGGATGCCTTTTCTTCTCTAGAACACCTAAATCACTCTCTTTTGTGCTCAAAGCTTGCTTGTAATACCGATGAAATACACTCATTAACCTGTCAGAATAACACTGTTGTGACGGCAATGCTGTATTTGGATAAATGAAGCCAGAAGAGCAATTTAAAGTTTACACACCCTTGTGAAGGAGTCTTGCCTCTCACAGAGCAAACCTGCTGTACAAGCTCATGGTCTCCTATGCTGAAGCTCTCCTACCCCGTGATATGCCATGGTCAGCAAGCAGACCTGAGGACAAGCAGGACAAGAGCAGGACAGCTTACAAAATACAGGGCTGTGGGGTACCAGCTCCCCAGACTGCCCCAGAAGGTCCCGGAAGGGGACACTTCCCTACAAGACGCCACTTGTAGAGAAGTGTCCCCAAATGCCTTTTGTTTCTCTGTAAGGACCATGCCCACAGATTACCTTGAGCACAACAGTGCTTTTGATGGAGACACCTGAGGAGGTGTCTTGCGAATCACTGGGCTGGGAATGCTGTTGATCAGCAGGGAAAACACACATGTGCTGAACAGGAGTGTGTGCACAGCACTTTGGTGTGACTCAGGGAGATGTCAAGTGCCTCAAACCCTTGCTAGATTGCAGAAGCACTGATTGTAATCCATAAAAAGTGGAACAGATTTTAAAGAACTGGATGTGAAAAATTATTTGTCACTGGATCATTGTAGCAACTGGAGTATTCCAGGATTTGAATTGCTGGTAGAATGAGTTCCACCTTAAAAAAATACATGGGGATAGTGGGTATGTTTCTTAAAAGCAGGACCAGGTCAGGCAGAAGAAACCAGTCTCCAGCATTACACTTTGAACACTGGGCTGAATCAAGGGAATTTCAGTTCACAATGCAAATGTAAGCCACAAGCTGATGAAGGTTTCACATCCTTGCATCACTCACACGAATTGTTCTCAGTTATCTTGAGAATACAGTGAATGCTATTTCGAAAGACATGAGAAGATATAACACAATTTGCCAGTCATTAAAGCCATCACAAGCAGGTAGTGTCTTTCATCAGACCAAACACTGGAAAAATAAAGTGTCATTCAAGAAATATTCCTGAAGCTTTCACTGAGACCCCACTCTTTGCTGGCTGCACATTCTATGCACTCTGACTGCAGACACAAAACCATAAAGCCACTGAGGCTGGAAAAGGCCTGTAATATCATCCATTCCAGCCATTAAGTGGTGTCCTGGCTTCATGGTTGCAGGCTGGTTTTCTGTGCTGATGAGCATCAGCCAGAGGGCAGCCCTTTGGTGCAGCCTGTGGTTTTGGGAAAACCAGAGGTGTGTCACGGGTTGTGGCCACCACATTGCTACTGTAAGGTTGACAAAACCACAAGAGACAAATCATTTGTACATAATCATTTCAGGCAGTGAGTGGAGAGAGGCCATTGTTTACTGGGGTTGTCACACACAGCGCATCTGCTGCTGCCCTTGTGCATGTCCCAGTGCGTGCAGCCAGTGACCCAAACCTCACAGGAAGAGCTCTGAAAGGTTCTGGTACCTGGGGTTAGATGAGGACAGCAGCAGATGTGAACGGAAAGGAAACGAGGGGTTTGGTGATGTGCAGCTTGAGCTTTGCAGAGGATCTGTAACAGCAATGCTGAGGCCACCTTAATCTGGCCTGAGGTGCAACCCACATCCAAGAGGTGACACCTGGACAGCCCAGGGGCTGTCAGCTCTCGGGGAGCTGGCCGTGCACCACCCCACTCACGGATTATGCAAGGCAGTTGCAGAATATTACCAATTCACAGGTGTTCAGCGAGAAAAGCTGTGCCCGTGCTGCAAGGGATGGTCTTTAAAGAGAAGCTGTTCAAGGACTTGTCTGATTTGCATGAGAGAGGAGGAAATTTTGACTAGAAATGGTTGGTCTGTGGCTTTGTTTCTCTTATTCAGGCAGTTTCCATAGCAAAATAAAATTCTGCAACATACAGATTTCTGCCAGAAATTACTCAGATTTGAAAAGTTTTGGCCCAAAATATTGAGCACAAATATTAAGCATACAATTTTTTCTTTTCTTTTTTTTCTGTAGGGCTGGGGTTTTTGAGATCTTGTTTTATGTTTACTTAGAATTGCTAACATAAAATTATATACCACTTTGAATAGCATTATTAGGGGTGAGGGTTGTTTATTTTCTTCGTTTATTTCCAGTTGAGAGTGCAAGGGTTTATCTGTTTTTCTGTATTGTGTTAGCACTATGAATTTGACAGAGCAGATTCTACTTTTGACTTTGGAATCTAGAGAAGGGATGTGGAGTTTGAAGTAAGAAAACAAATTAAGGAACCCTGTGTCTTGCTAATTCTGTTTGTGTGTATATCTGTGTTCATTATTTGGATTTTTAGAGAGAATTTCATGAGTTCGTGGTTCAGTGATGGAAATAACTAGGAGGTAGGAAGAAAATTATTTTGGATTGACCAAAGCCATAAGCTGTTTTTCTTGCTAACAGGAGGAAAATAGAGTGTCATTTCAGATATACTGAAATATTTTATTTGCTTTGTATCACTGTTCTATCTCTTTATGGTTTGCAGTTTCTTTGAGTAATTTTATTTACCCAGAGTTCAATTTTGAAACTACCTGCTAGATTTGATGACCAAAATTCTGTTCCCCAGTGCCTCTGCTGCTCTTCCCTTTGTATTCAGCAGCCCCCTTAAGAGAACGGCAAGCACAGCTAGGGTTCCACAGGTGTGAACTGGGCACATTGCATTTATTCAGTATTGCCTGTGGTGCCTCAGGAAGTGACTGCCTTTGTCCCTACGGAAAAAGCACCACCAAAGGCAGGTTTTCCTGCCACTCTAACAGCGCTTGAAATAGAAGATTGAGACACACTATTTTTTTATAAAACCCGTAACAATCTTGTTGCCTAAGCATGATATCAGACCTCACTTCTAATCACCATAGGAGTAATTAATAAGTTATTTGCATGAAGTAATATTAATGTCAGTCTGAACAAAGAGCAACAGAAGGAGACTCTGACTGGAATGGCAAAAAAAAGAGTAAATAGCATTGATCTCATTGTTGTCCTGCTGTTTTTATTCTCTAAATAAGAATATTTGAGTAAAGAAAATGGTATAGAAACTTGCTGACATTTTTATAATACCAGCAGCTCTGCATCTCCTGGCATGGCAGTCTGTATTTTCCAGAACATAATGACCCGCAATTAATCTGCAGTCATTTATCCAATCAAATGCTCATGTCTTTGGAATCAACACCAGTGGGGTGCTCAAAGGAAAAACAAATCTTTTATGACATCAATTAATCCATTTCAAGAAGGAGCTCATTCTAGAACGTCTTACAGCCCAGCAGCTCTATAAGCATTCTTCCAGTGTTCAAAAATAATCTAATAATCAGATAACTGATGCTTGAGAATAATTACTATCGATAGTTCTAATTAATAGTTGACATAAACTGTAGTCCATCTCGGGCTAGACAAAGTTCAATTAGGGATGGATGTTAGTACATACCTGGTGATCTGGAGATAAGCCAAAAATTGGACCATGTTGTTCATCACATGACTGAGATCTGTATTACCCATGTCTAGGATGACATCAACACCCACATTGTCCTTACACCCTGTTGAACTGTGAGGGATGTTGGCTTTGAAATGATTGTGTTGCTGGTTGCCACACTCCTGGCAGCAGCTGAATGTCCACAGTGTCCATGCCCTCCTAGGACAGCACTTCCTGCCTCATCTCAGCTGCCTGGTGCAGCATTGCAAAGAGAGAGTTGCAGCCAAAGGGGAGAATATTCTGCTTTCCTCAGGACAGTGTGGCAGTGGTGATGTTGATGATATACACATACAGGGACTGACTTTTTCATTGTAGACTTTGGCATTAGCAGCACGGAACTTTCTGACAAAATTTGCATTTTTCTTCCCTAAGCATTTTTAAAAGTTAATTTCTGATACTAGAAATAGCTACTTGACTAGTGTTTTAGGACAGACTGTTTTTTGGTTTGCTTTCTTTAAGTCTTCATTTGTTTACCACACATCACCTTGGCTAACATACAACCTTATCTTCTTCAGTCGTTTCTTCTTGGGAAACTAACGTCTTCATAACACTTTCTTAATGTTGCCATCCTTTTATAATGGTAAGGCTTCATTTATCTTAAGAGGAATTACTCCCTTGGCTTCATTTATACAGTAGAGACAATATCTGCTGCTGTCAGAGGCTCGGTCTGATGGGTGTTATCTCACAGTCATGAGAGATGACTTAATCTGGTCCAAAGTTATTCATGGGGTTCTTGTCTGAATAACTCAATGAAATGGTTTCACAGATCTAAAATGCACTCACCTGAGAGCAGATGTTTGGTTGTGTTATTCCTCTTGTGGGGCAGGAAAATTGGCTTCTAAGTGTGAGCAATGTGAGTTCTGAAGACAGGAGTACTTTAAAAAACTGTAATTTTCAAAAGAACAGAATGATTTGTTGAGTGAGAGGCTACTCATTATTCTTTTGATATGTATTTTCTGGTCTCAAAATTCCTGCTGAGATCACGCTGATTCCTGGTTCTAAGATGTTTACCCTGGTATAGAGGGCTAGCAAAACAGCTGTTCAGCTTTAAATCCCATTACACAGGTCTCGTACTAAATTTTACCATGGAGTACATGGGGGCATACTTGCTGTTTGCAATTATGTGAGCTGGAATGATTTTTAAAAATATTACTGTATTGTGGAATGACAAAAAGCAATGATTTTTAAATTGCCATTCCTCTTCCTTGCTATTCAAAGTAGGGATGTATAGCCATAGTTCTGACTATTATTGCTTGTAGAATTTCATTTAGCTTGATGATCTTCAGCAGAAGCCAGTCAGGTAATTTAAAAAATAAATTCTAGTTTATCTCTATTATAAGGCATTCAACAAGGAAAATAGAAATCAGGAGTAAAATCTACACTGTTTTGCAAGAAGAGGTGAATGAGTCAGTCAATGGTATGTTAACCAGAACAGAAGGAGCACAATGAGAGCACTTTTTCAAGTAAAGTTCATCACAGGACAGAAGAGCACGTTCTGAGATTTGTGCATCCTGTGCCCCAGTGAAATGGTATTATCAATGCCTCTGTGGGTTTTGATGGGCGTTGAATGGACTCATGAGCAGAGAGAGATGAAGGAGATCAGGATACCCGAGTCCTCCCAGACTTCAGGCTAGCATGGGTTTTTTATGTGGTGCTTTGTCATCTCCTCTGTCATCATGTAATAGAAAAAATGCATTTTTCTCTCCTCTGTCCACACCCTTTGCCCTCAAGCCAGATGTGTGAGGTGTGCACTTCAGGACTCAAACTAGTCATGTCCATTTCCTTCATCCTCCTCAACAACATTTCATGTACCAGAACTGCCAGGTTTTTTCTGCTTTAAATTAATACTTCAATGTGACTATCCAAGTTGTGCAGCTCTTTTGGGGTTTGTTTCCTTACAGGTATTCAGTGGCAAAGTGTTCAACAGCCTGACTGCCAAGCATCAGGTCCTTTTCAGGTTTGTTCCCAGCTTGGTTACCTGAGGAATCTGGTGTTCTCTGACCATCTTGCTTGGATAGTCAGCCTTCCAGCCTTGGCCTTAATACACTGGTCTTCTCAATCCTAATTTACCTTTGTCTCTTACAGTTTTGGTTTCATCTACCTGTGATGATGACAGAAGGTGGAAGCTAAAACTTCCTCAGTCACTGCATTATGTCAGAAAAGTGAACTGAGATTACTGGGAAATATTAGTTAAGGCCTTCTAGGCAGCAATTGCACATTTTGAGGGTTTTTTAAGTCTTAAGGGTCTCACTGAGAGACTCTAACTTTTGTTCAAGCCATCAGTGATTCAAGACTGGTAGTTTTTTTAAATTATTTTACTTTTAAGCCTTCAAGCAGCTCTTCTGCTGGAAGGCTTTGTTGATAAGTTGTTAAGCATAGTGGATAATGGAAATAGTTCAGGTCAGTGACAGGTGGAAACTGGAAATTAATTTTCAGGACTTCTCTCTCCCTCTGCATTAGTGTAGTAGAAGCAGTTCATGCTCTGTTTTATCAGTTTGCTGTAGGTGAACATTTGAGCAGTGACAGCTTGCAAACTGCTGAGGTGTGGGGAGGATGTAGCTCTTAGGCTGAAAGGTGTGCAAAACTCCACATTTAATGTATGCACACTATATCCGTATTTGATGAGTGTGAGTTACCTCAGATAGGGCTGGGATTCCAGTGGGAAGGGAGAAGGCAAATGATAATGATGTAAAGTGGAGGTAGAAAAGGAAAGGAATGGAATAATGTTAAAGGTAGTGGTTTTGTGAGCATCAGTTGTTTCGGCAATGACAGAACATTACAGGAATGAGAGTTGGTCTCTCTTTATCCCTTCCAGGCTGAGCAGAAGATGGGATCCCCCCCCGAAAATGTTCCTGGGGTGCATTAGGATAAATGGATAAAGTAAATTAGGATTATGTTTCAAGTCTTGCATCTAGGGAAATACTGATATTTCCAGTACTCATTACAAAGGATGTCCTTCACCAGTGACCAGAGCAATTGCTAGCCCCATTAAGGCTGCATATGAAAAGAGCTTTCCTATTTCAGACAAAACATCTCAGGAAATGGAAAAACCAAATGTTTACTGACTCACTCGTTCTTATGTGTTGTAGCAGTACTATGTTTGCTCAGAAAGATAACTTGACAATTTGAAAAACTGGCTGCAATAAAACTGTTTGTCGAAATGAAAAGCATCAAATCAAAAAGCCTTCCCAGAGTGGACAAGCTCAAACAATTTAGCAACTCATGCATATGTTAACACAGAATGTCATATCTCTAAACCAGCCCTATACTGCAGAGCTGTTATGTCAGGATTATGGTCATGCAGCTGCTTTATTGGTGTGCCTACAGCACTTACAGCTCTACTCTGCCACTGCACTCAGAACATGCTCTTGGTTTGACCTATGCAAGCAGGCAGGGAGTTTCCTTTGTTGATGTTCTAAACACAGTAATGCATGTCTTGTCTCAGGGATATCCTCTAAAAAGGGATCTGAACTTTGAAAGTATGCCCCAGAGAATCACACATTTCTCTTCCTCTCTGTTTCTGTCTGTGCATGCAGCTCATGGCACTGGTCTGCTGGCAATGCCCTGGTTCATTGCAGGCAGTGGAGTTACACAGGTTTATGGCAGAAGATGGCTTATGTCTCATGTGAAGGGTGAAATATAACCCTCTGCACGTAGCCTAAGTTTATGTACTGCACAGCATTAGGTGGATTAAGTGGGATGAAATTAGGCCAAATAGAAAAGTAATTGTGTTTTCCTCTGATTTCTGGTTTTCTCAGGTTAAGCAGTGATTAATGCAGGCACTCAAACTCTTTCTAGCGGTTGTGTTACTTAAAAAAAGCTAATTTCTCGGAAATCTTCATGATGATGATAAAACTTGCAGCTCTCATCCTGGCCATTGTTACAGACCTGAAGATGAAATAGGAACAAAAAATAACTGGCATATAAAGTCTGTGTGTGTCCATTTTTCATGTTATATGAAAATAATGTTAATAATGAAAATATGAAAGTAATATGTTACATTATAGACCTTTTGACATCAGCTCATTCAGATTTGGAGCAGCTATGCTGCAAGAGACTTTCAGACTTTCCCCTTACTGTTGCTATGGGGTATTTTTAATAGAACTTACTAGATCTTTGGTTCTCTTGAGCTTAGTGGCAAGCTTCTACTGATTCATGGGGTCAGGGTTTGACCCACTATTTACAAGTGCTCCCCTCCCCTCAAACATAGAATCATAGATCATTAAGGCTGAAAAAGGCCTCTAGAGTCATCCATTCCAACCTTTGATTGAACACTACCATGTGTCTACCACTACACCATGTCCTAGACATCACATCTCCATGTTTTTTGAACACTTCCAGGCACAGTGATTCCACCACTTCCCTGGTTAGCCTGTTCCAGTGCTTGACCAATGAAGAAAATTTTCCTAATATCCAATCTAAATCTCCCCTGGAACAACTTAAGTTTTATCTTACTTAACATGAAAAAGGCTAATGCCTAAAATAAATAATTAAACAAATGGACTATCTTGACTTGATTTCAAATGTTTTCCAGGGAACATTTTCACAGTACAGCTCATTTAAAAGCACATAGGCTGTGCATGCTGACAAACAATGAAAACCAATTTATCAAGGCATTTCTCTTTCAGCTAGATGTGTGTTTGGCTGTTTTTAGTCAGCCCTCAGTGTATGCTCACCTCTTTTTTTACTGTCACCTTCCACTCTGCTTTGCTACTGTTGTCTCATGTCCTCAGAATCTTGCAGAAAGACAATCAACTCAAATTAGCCTCTCTGCACAAGAAAAAAAAAAAGAAAAAAAAAAGAAAAAAAAAAAAAGAAAAAAAGAAGACCTGAAGCTTTCTGGAATGTGTGGCATCACACTGAAGAGCTGCTAACACCAAGTGACTTATTCAGGAAGTTTCACTTCTTGGTGATTTGGCCAGAAAGCAAGTGCTGGGGATATAAATTAGGCTGACAGAAGTAGAAAGGGTGGATACTCGGATACATTTAGGTCACGAGTCTGCCTGTCAGGGATTAGGAAGAGGCTCTAGGTAAGTTTATTATCCTGCAGTTTGCCACCACCTGCCGAGAATCTGGAGGCTGCTGCTGTCAGGTGGGATATTGAGTGTGATCTGTGACTGCTCTGATGCTTTCACACCACTCCCAGTATGGGTGGTTGGCAGTGCAGTTTATCTGCTGCTGAATGGGGACAGATCAGGCTCCTATTTCCAGTGACTACTTGATTCTTAAAGATCGTCCTGAGTAGGGTACCTAAGAAAATCAATCCTAATGTTGTCTTTTCAGAGCTTGAAGAAGCTTGAGGTGGGTTCTACAAGAGATATGTGTTGTCTAGGTGCAGATGTGGAAGGAGAGAGCGGATAAAATAATTACAGTGCTCCCAACAAAAGCAGTGGGAATGTAACAGAGAAATTTGTCTGAGGAATGGCGTTTCTGTCATGGCTTTGACCTTAGTAAAGGCTGCTGTATCCCTCAAGGGTCCAGAAAACATAAGGAAAATTAGCCTAGAAACAAAAAGCTCTTAAAAATTTTAGTCTCACTTTGCTACCCACTTATTACTATTGCAGCATAGCTGAGTTTGCTAATGAGATATGCCAATTATAGAAGTTTTCTTTCTAAAAACTGTAGGGGAAAAGTATTTTTGAGGTCAATTGCCTTGTCTTTTTTTTTTAATAAGAAGCTATAGTCCTTTTTAGAATGGTTTTGAAAATAGGTTTTGAAGAAAGAACAATTATCATGGTCAAAATGAAAAATATTTCAAGAAAACCAACTTTGTTATTCCCCTAATGCATGTGTTTTTAAACCCAGCACGTGAAACTGAAAGGCAGTTCTCCTCTGTGTATGATGAAATGGAAGAACTTGAAAATTTAGAAGAAAAATTCTTACTATGAAAAGGTATATGAAATTATATTAAATTAGTTCATGTGCCATACAGTCTTCTCTTGTAGATTTTGTTTAACATTGAGGTGTGTTCCTAAGTAGCAGGTTTCCATTTCACCAAAAGGCTGTTTATAGTTGACATGATTGCCATCCCTCTCTTCATATGAGCGCAGACTTTAAGTGGAATATTAACCAGTGTCACTTAAATTGGTTCTCCTCTGGAGGGCCTGCAGTCTTTGGGTAAAAGGTGGGAGAATATCTTGGCACTCCAGTGTTTTTTATCATCTCTGCCATTTCCTGTGAGGATGTGTTTTCCTTTTTTGTTGGAAAACCTGCACTTTGACCTGTCTGCAGCTGCCTCACCAGGACCAGCTGTGAGTGCTGTTTCCTGCTGCCAGTCCAGATCTACCTTCTACATCCACAGTTGCACAGAAGCCCAGCTGGAGATGCCAGGCCAGGCTCTGCTGACTCTTGCATCTCTGTCTTCTCTGTCCCAGCTCGTGAAGAAAAGCAGAACTTAGCCCCATGGGTTCTCTGATGGATTCCACTTGCCTGTGCTATGGGAGTCATTTTGTGTCTGCTACAAACTCACCCTTGAAACCTGTCTCTGCACTTACTTTCTACCCTCTGACTTAGACTCTGTCTGGAAAGGCATCAAAGCTAACCTCTTCTGTCCTTCTTGCTTCACAGTGTACATTTATTTACATTGGCCTTCTTTTGCAGTGATACCAAAGCTAGCATCTACAACACATCTCGCTCGTGCTGCGAAACATTTCCATTTCACCACAGTCACAGTGGAGTGGTCTGTAGGAGTCAGGCAAAACAAAGTCTGAGTGCCCTTTTCTTCCCTAAATGCAAAAGAGGGAATGCTGCACCAGGGGTGACTGTTTTGGTGATGTGTAGCTACCTCTCTGTGAGTAGCAGTGCTTCTTCACCCTTGTCACCCCTAAAAATGTTTCCTAGGAAATACTCCCACAGCCACCCAGAAGCTTAGAGGTGAGGTTAGTTTTAGAAATGCAGTCTTTCAGAGCAATCAGGTTTTTCAGTTAAGATTTTAATTATTTTCAGTGTGCTTGATTAATCTTAGCATACAGTAAAGAGATGGATAAATATGCAGAAGTGGATTTTACTGTTAGCCCCTTCTTCTCGTTGGTATTACTGTGCTCTGTGGCCACTGATCCAGATGAAGTATCTTGAGAGAAAAAGCCTCCTGTTTCACCCCAGCCTTGCCAGCCTCACAGTCAAGAATATCTTGACTGCGTCTTCCCAATATTTAAACTTGTCCTCTTTCAGTTTAAAGCCATTGCCCCTTGTCCTATCACTCCATGCCCTTCTCAGAAGTCTCTCTCCAGCTCTTTTCTAGCCCCTTTCAGTACTAGAAGGTGCTCTTAAGTTCTAACCTTCTTTTGTCCAGGCTGAACGATCCCAATTCTCTCAGTCTTCCCTTTTTTTTCTGGCCAGCTTTCCTATTGGAAAGTGATGGTACCACAAGACGTTAGAGACCAACATTTGGCTTATCATTCAGCATACCTTGCGTTGTATCAGACCTTTGAATTTTAATCCATTTTGCTTGATTAACTTTAAAATATGTATTTTTTCATTTCTGGCAAGCTTTGTGATTGGCATTGCTTTATAAGCCTACAAGTAGAAAAATAGGTGGTTTGCTGCATCCCAGAAAGCAAATCATTGAAAGATGTAGCTAGTTCTGTACCTTGGCAAGAACGGAATTTTTTAATTTAATAGGTAGAAGCCCAAATCTCAGTCAGGAAAAAAGCCCTGGCTTCATTGAAGCCCTGCCAGTTTAACTGGAAGAGAGTAGAGCCTAGAGAATACAAGAGCTGTACCTGACCATAATGAGAACAATAATTTGAGTTTGGTAATATTTTGGTAAGAGCGAATGAGAGGGTTTTCAAGGAAGGCTTATAGTGTAGGGTACATTAATTATTACCCTGTTAATTTTCTTGTCGGTGTCCAAGAAATGTCAGCTTGATTTAACAAATTTTTAAAAGTATTTTATTTCTTGAACAGGGTTGTTAATTTGGCTTATTATTTTGGAGGTTTCTGCGCTGGCTGAGCGAGCCAGACATACAGAGTGTGGTAGTCATGGGTGAGTATATAGGTAATAAAACTTTGAGCTTTGTTTAGAAGTGTGCTTGTCAGAAATTCAGTGTTTTTCTAAAAGATGCTGTTCTATTTTCAGCTATCTTCTATAGCCCACAGGGTGAGGGGAATGGTTTAAACCAAAGCATGGTTTGTTGCTGACTGGCATCTTTTAGAGACAGTTGGCAAGAGGTGAAAGAAAATCTCACGTGTTCGATGTGGGATACTATAATGGAGGCATTAACGTCAGATGAAGTCTTCTGCTGTGTAAGACAATAAACTAGAAAAAATAAATGGAGAGGGAAGCAAGGAATCAATCCAGCCATATTTAAGGTGATGGGCATTACACCACTGATTCACACAGGGCACTGGATGATGAGATGCTTTTGGGGGCACTGGCTGCTACACTTGGGTGGATACTGAAGAGTGGTGCTACACTCCCTGGCTTTCCTCGGTTTCAATAGAGATTCCGTTTGTGAGATTCAGTGTCTGTTCTGCTGTCCTCTTTATTCATCCAGCATCCCTCAGAATCCTCAGATCCTCTCAGCTGCCTTATTCTCTGGCTCACCTGTTCCGTCTCCCTTCCAGAGGTCTGCTACTGCAACTTACTTTACACTGAGTGGATTGAAGTTGCTTCCTTTTCCCAGTAGGGCTGGATTTAATCTCAGATACGCGTTCTGGATTATGTTTATTACAAAATATCTTACATTTTTAAGGGTTCATAGCATGTCATGTTAATCTTTTGATGCCTGGCACAGGTGAACTCCTGTTGGCTTCCATACTCTGAGTCCTGACTGCATGGAGTTATCGAAACCAAACATAAAATATATAATCAAAAATAGGGTGCAATTTTACCTGCTGTTACTTCCTTTAACTTCCAGTATTTCTTCATCTATCTAAAACCTTACCTAAGAAAGTCTAAGACTATACTGCAAGAAAATTGAGGCATGCAAAAAGAGGAGGCTAAAAGCTCTGGTGACTCCCATAGTGTAGAAGTAGCCTCAGCTGTGTTTCTTGTTCCAGTTGTGTCGACAAAGACCTGTTTAACTGTACAGAGACCAGTTTAAGTAGACTAATGCTCTTTGTGGTGCTCCCCTGTCCCCTCACTCATGCTTTTCTAGGTTGAAGAGAAAGGAGATCCCCAGCAATGGTAAGCTTTGTGTCTGGGAGAAGGAGAATAGATACAGTGATGCAAAAAAAGCCCTTCAACTTCAAGAACACAGGCTCAGCTATAACTCAGTCTCCGACCTTGCTAAATTGGGGGTGTCCTAGTCCCTCACAGGTTTAGACCTCTGAAAAATGGTACCTTCTACCACTGCCTTAGTTTGCAAGCAGTTGTAAGGACACACAGAATGGAGTAAGTCTTCATACCCTAAGGACAATAAGGAATATTGTTATTGTTTTTATCTGAGTAGGCTTGTTAGCTGCCAGATTTTGCAGCTTGTAGGTGCTGCATTTTGCACTGGGAGCTTAAAGAGTTAGAACAGCCTTTTTTTTTTTTTTTCAGCTGGTTTTCCTTTGGCTTTTGTTAGTTTCATATTCCCTAAATGTTTTGTTATTGAGCATTGTCCCTGCCACTGTGAGTGAGAGGAATTTACTTAATTTCACCTTCCTAATAGTAACATATGACTCCAACAGCTGTAGCTTTAAGAGCAAGCCAGACTGTTAAGAGTTTAGGGCATGTAAAACTGTGCAGCAGTTGAATCTCAGGTGGCAGAAGGCGAGGTTAAAAGTGTCATTGGTCCCTGGTGGATACATCCACAGCCTGGCAGCACGGGTCAGAAGTAGGATTTTCTCCTGTTTCATGATTTTTTTGTGTCACATCAAATTGGGGTCCTTCCTCTACACAAGATGCAGGTAAAATCTGTTCTTGCTGGCTGATCACCCAAGGGCTTTGCCTTTTATTGGTGCTACTGCTCTGTCTTATTCTTCCTTCTTAACCCTCTACATCTTGCCTTCACATATGCAAAACTCACTTGCTTTGTCATTCAAGTGAAATGCTACAGGCAATTTTTTTTAAAAGAATGCCAGTGAGTATTCTGGACTATTCAGAAATATGAAACCAACCTTTCTGGTGTAAAAATTATTTTTTGAGCAATTGATTTTTGGAAGATAAACATTTTTTTCCTTTCCTTAGACAGCATTCTGTTTAAAAGGTGGCCATCAAAACCAGTTTCCAGCTGGAGCTGCATTCATTTTCTTTGGTGGTTCAGGGTTCTCAGCCAGACTACATCCATGTAATGCAGCTAGGTTTCCAGGAAAGGGTACAACGCTGCCTTGGAATGGCACATATACAGTGCTTCTTTATAACATTCTTTCACCTCTAACCATTTCAGTCCAAGGAATTCCCAAGCTGGATGTGACTTCTGTGTACAGAAGAGAAAAACAAGCATGTATTTATGAGGCTTTAATTCCCTAAAGAGCCACATGAGCAGAGAGAGAGAGATGGAAATAGCTGAAGCAGATTTATCTATTAATTGGAGGTGACATCCATGAAAAATGTTTTGTGCTTTTTTTGCCCAGCCATGCTTTGCCTACCAATGTCTTCACAGCATTAATCACAGCTAAAAGGTTCTGTGGGAAACCTTTTCCACTATGTTAAAAAATGCTAGTGTGGACATGGACTTAATGTTTTGTCCTTCTTCAGAGGGTTTGCTTGCTGGATAGAGGGAAGAAAGGCTGTCAGCAGAGGGTTTTAGCCCTGGAAAGGAAGCAAGCACCTCCTGCTGAAAAGATGTTTATGTTTTCTTGCTATTAAGGAGCTGTAAGCATGAGATAGGCAGCCACTAATATTTCCAGTGGCAGAAGAGGCAGCTTGTAAATGGTCTGACATGTGGGCAAAGGACCTGTCTGTGCTTTTAGCTGGGATCTAGGTTAAGAGCAGCAACCTTGCATTCAGGTTCAGCAGTGAGAGAGAAGTGTGGTTTTGTGTGGAGGCACAGCAGGACATCTTTGGTCTTGTGTCAAAGGCTACAGTGTTCCCCCTATGCAGGGCAGGGAAGGAAGGAGGACAGGGCAGTACTATCCAGGGAGGGCAGGGAGACCTAAAAGGGATCATGAGGCTGCCTATCGGGGTGACCCCTTCTTAGGAGCCCTGATCTCTAATGGACTTGTTGGAGAAACAGTGAGTTTGTGCACATGAAAGTGATTTGGTTTTCTGATGTTTTGTGTGCCTATTACAATGCAGTTATAACTGCTGTCCTCACCTTTCTCTGTCTCCTATTTCACATTAGGACCTCCAATGGGACCTCCTCATAAACAAATCCAAAATTATTTGGGGCCAGCCCAATTTACACACAAAGACCAAATCCCCAGAATAGACCACTGGTTATTCTGGTTTTATCTCCAACCAATGCAATAGCAACAAGGTGACCAAAAAAATCTCCTATTCAAAAACATCAGCATGTCTAAAAGACTGTAAATCAGGCATGTTAAAACACATAAAGTGATGAGAGCTGAAATGTGTTTAGAAAATCTGTTTGTTCCAGAGTCATGGCCATGTGGATGTGGAGAAGCTTGCCTGTAGTCTTGGAGGCATTATTTCATTTAACAGTGGCAAAGAATGCTTTGGGGTGTGTGTTGCTATTCACAGCAGTGTCACTTGAGCAGGCACACAGAGCTTTGAGGGCAAGGTTTTCTGAAACATCCAGTCTCGGCCTAATCCAAGCTAACCTTCCTCATATAGCAACTGATGGTGCACCTTATACAGATGCCAGTAAGTGAAGAGTTTAAACCTAGTGCTGTGGAAAATCTTATTCAGATAAATATTGTCAAAATTGGGAACCATTGCCACTGCCATGTTAGACTGGTTCTCAACCATTCCATAAAGGAAGGCTGACCCAAGCACTGAGACATCATAGCAGTGACTGGAGAGGGAGAGATCTGAAATCCCTGCATCATAAATGTAATATTGTATTGTCAAAAGAAAAATGTCTGAGAAAAGATCACTGCTAAGTAATAGCAGAGAATATTGCAGTGTTTGGGGTATGGCATACTGAAATTCTCATGTTATATGAAGTTTTAACAAACTGCTTGAACACATCCTTACTTTAAACTGTTCAACAGTCTGAACTTAATGGTTGCATTGAAACCATGTGGGTTTTTTTAAGCAGGACCTTTCTAAATGGCAGAGCTGATAAAACCAAGGAGAGTGCATTTACCTTCTGTTCAACTGCCTTTTCTTTGAGATTTAACAAGAGATATTTTATTTATATTAAATATTGCTGCGTATAGCTTAAAATTTGATTTGGTTTGAATGAAGAGTTCTTCAGGTCAAACCAATCTCACTATTGCTGCTTATTCTTACTGTTGGGACTGGTCTAGGTGCTCCATTTGCTTCTATGGCAAAGCATCTTGCCTTTAATACCACACAGGTCTTTTTTGTGAATAAAACCACAGTGTTAATGCACTCCCTGGCTTTTTTTGGTTGAGGAGGTGAGGCCTGTTGCAATGTGAATCCTGAACAGGAAATGCCAAATCCCTTAAAGTCAATGAATGAGGTCAAAGCCAAAACTTCCAGGCTCCTGTGGAGTGCTCATTAGGGCAGCACAGGCATCACAAGTCTGTGGGTACAGGTCAGGCAAAGCAGCTGCCTTTTGGCCAATTCTCCTTCTCCTGCAGATGGGCAGCTCCTTGTTTCCTGCCTGCTCACACTGGCATAGTTTATGTCAAATCCAACAGAGCTGGATTTGCAATTGTCCAATGTCTCTTCTTGGACTACAATTACATAACTTTGTAGTTGTCTGTTTTGCTGAATATTGCTGGAACTTAGCATGTTAAGCAGTCAGCCCTAATGGAAGGAAAATCATCTATGTCCTCATGTCTTGGAGACACATCACCCTTTTCTCCTTATGCAAGGGTAGTGTGATTTCCTCCATTTTGCTGAGCTGAAGAGAGCAAGGAGATTTCCTGGGACTAGCAGATAGAGAATGGAAAAAGGGTCGGGGGCAGGTGCTGCATGGCAGTGCCGGGGTGGCTGCCAGCTACCCTCTCCCTGCAAGCCCTGGCAGAGAGGAAAGCCATGAATCAGTGCCCACAACATCTAAGGCCAGGGAATGAGTAGATTGGGAATGCTGGTTCCTCCAGTCCTGCTGGGATTTAAGCTGGACACACAGAGCTGTGTGATTTAGCAGACATAGATACGCCAACATCCCTAGTAAACAAGTCTTGTAACAGTCAGCTTGACTTTCTTCCTTCCTCTCTCCCCCTCGATCACATCCTTTGTAATATCCAGATAAATCTGTGTCTGTCTGGGCTCAGTTTCAGGATCTCTGCTGGAGGGTTATCAATGTCCATGTCTCTGCTGGGGGATGCTCAGGGCTGGTTGAGCCCACTGCCAGACAGCTTCCACCAGCTCCAAGTTTGAGCTTGGAGGGTGACTCCCTGTAGCCATCTGGAGCTGGTCATGATCAATCATACACTGCCAAGTATGGAACAAAAGGTGGAATTGCTGAAGGAGCAGAGGAGTGAGGGGAAAAGGGTGAGGGGCAGGCGGGGGAAGAGCACAAAACAGCCCCAGGAGCAGGTCTCGTGGCAGTCCATCAGGACAGTTTTCCTGATGCATGTTTCAGCCTGGAGGAAGAGCCCAGTACCAGCACAGAGAGGAGCTAGCATGTCCTGATTACTTCCAGCCCCTCTGAGGGGTGTGTGGGGAGGGAGGTGTTAACCCACCACAAAACTCTGCCAAGGAAGCACCTTTCACTCTCTGAATAAACATCTCTTTCATTCTTAGAGGCTCTGTTTGGGTACTGTAAAAATCTGATTTCACGTTTTGTTTAGCACTAGGAAAACATTATCTCAACCTAGCAAAAAAATGCTGAATTGTTGTGCAGGGTCTGGTTCTCTCCTCAGCTGCGTGAGGAAAGTCATTCATCTCAGGCTTGTCTGTACTGATTTATATGAAAGTCTTCTTCAAAATTGCTTAAGGATTCTGTGAATGCTGGGACTACAGAGGCAAAATAGCGTCCTCCCAAACAGTTCTTGATCACAGGCAGCAGATCCCAGATTACTTTGGTGGTGAGGCCATGCTCAGGCTGGCCACGTTGACCAGATGTATCACCCTCGGTGAAATCTGTCTTCCTGCCTTCCTGTCTTCCTGCCTTCATCCCTCCCTCCTTCCCTTCCTTCTTCCCTTCCTCCCTTCCTCTTTCCCTTGCTTCACTGCTTCTCTCTCTACCCCCTCATCCCAACCAGAAGAGACCTTAAATACTGTTTTTATCTTTTTATAACACAAGGTTAGCCACAAATCAAGCCCTGACATTTTTAAAGACATACTTGCTCAGAGCAATTGATTTTTTTCCCCCTGGATCTGCTCTGCTGTTACCTGTGCTGGAGAACTGCTGGGCGCCATGATGGTGGTGCAGGAGGCCTGTAAACAAATCCCGGCCCAGGCAGTGATGCATGCCTAAATGCAGGCTCTCCTGCATTCACCCTTCCGCTGTGCTGCAGTGTGTCCTTCTGCAATGTCAATTACAGTGCTTCCAAGCTTGCAGGTGGAAGTTGCAGCCACCTGTGATCCTGGCGAGAGGTGGGAGTTTCCTGCCAGGTGCCGGTCTATGCAGTCACCTACGGGCCTGCTGTCACACTCTAGTTTGTAACCCTTTGAAATACCAAGCTTCAGCTTCCACACATACACACAAATCTGCTAACAGCCTCCATCAAAAGTGTAAGTTCCCAGAAAAATATGAACTTGCTTGACAGCTGATGACAATAATATGCTATTTCAGTCAGAAAGTTCAAATGGTGCTGCTAAACATCACTGAACAAAGCCCCTTCAAACAGTGATCATAGAAATGTCACTGAAAGATAAAAAAGGGCACAGCTACTGTAAATTGCAGTGATGATGTAAAGCAATAGGACATCGCTGTTTTCTTAAGCTACTGAAAGATAATAATGTATTCTGATCCCAGTCATAGCTCAGGTCTCTGATCCTTTTCATCTCATTACCCTGCTGAGCAAAGAGTAAAGCAATTTCAAGTTTCCAAACGGATGTCCTGCTGTCGGACTGGGGTAATGCCTTCTAAGATATAAAGTGGAGCATGCTTTAAGAGCGTCACTCTTTATCTCCAAACTTTGCTTGCCTTGAGATGCCAAGTTGGGCACCTGTCCCTATCACTCTGCTGTTAAAAGAAAGCTTAGTTGCATGTGGACAATCTTTTACAGCTGTTCAAGAAGATTAAATCAGAGTAGGATGCCAAACTTTTTTTAGCTTTATAGTTACAGTTGGAGACCAGCACAACACATTAAAAATCTCTTTTGTATTCATATTTCAGCCGTTTTAACAATGCTGTAGGAGAGTTGAGAGTTTCTATGAAATTACAGTAAGATGTCTTTTAAAACTGGTATGATTTATAAATGACAACAGGAAATATAGTTACAGTCAGCTGCCATTACAGTTAGAAATTCACTTGTGTAATGGTTTGCTGCTCTTGCTGCTCATTTTCCTAATGGAAAGGAATACTGCATAAGGCCAGGATAGGAACAAATGTTATGGTGTTTTCAAGGCGGTAAAGGACTGGTTTTATTTTGATCATTAATAGATATTCAGCATGTTCTTCATTAGAGTATTAGCCTTTCTCTTTCTAGCTTTATTGCAATGCAAAGGAGCCATTTCTGGCTTTAAGAAAGTTACAAGTGCATAAACATTGTATATAAAGCAAAGTACTCCCATTTCATTCTGGCTTCAGTAGGAAAAAACCTCTCACACTACTTTCAAATCCTCCATAAAAAGGCATTACACAGTTTGAGATCAGTCTGTCCTTGCAAATAAAACTTCTTTTAAAATCTGTGTTGTCTTTAATAATTTCTTTTTTCCTTTCAGTGAGCTTTAAAATGTACTGGAGATTGTTCTAAACTGAACCAAACAGAGCCTCAACCTTCAGTATATATGCTAAGAGATCCAGGTATAACTCCAGTTATTTTTATAAGCTTTCATTGATTTTAGCAGGTGTTTTGAAGTGATCTTGCTGTAGCTAGGTGTAGAGAGTTGCCTGATATTAAGCTGCCTGTAAAAAGCCCAGTACTAGAATGTCAGTCGTGTCTAGTGTCAGAAGAGTGCCTGACTGTCATTGGTTCAGTTTTGAGTTCAGATTCCATCAAAGGAAAAAGAAATGTAAAGGAAATAAAAGGAAATAAAATCCCTTTATCTTCTGTGTTTTAGACAGGTGGAATCTTGACTTTTTCTTTGCCTTAAAACAGGCATTTTCATCTTGTTCAGGTTCATCACATAGAGAATTCATTAAGGGGGACAATCTTCTGAACTTAAAAATCTCTGTTAGAGGAGAATCTCTCACAGGATCCACAGCTAGGATATCTAGGCCTCTTTGGTGTGTCTTCCTGATTTTCTTATGAAAAAGTCACCTTACTGTCTATCACTGAAGAGATGCAGAGCAAGTAGCATAAGGTTGCACTTGTGGCTTAAATATTTTTTCAGACAAATAACTAGATTAGCCAAGATAGAGTGCAATTTTCAGCTGACAGTGTCTGATGCTTTTGTGTTTGGAGTTTCTGTAATATGAATTAACAGTTCCAATCTTCTTTATTTCTGTCTGTATTGAGTTTGAGACTTCCTTTTGTCCTTAAACTGGCCGTATAATTTTCAGGAATGCTGATGTTACTATAGTTTAGCAATCAGTAAAAAAGTCCTGAGTACCTGTAGGAAGCAACGAAAATGCTTTGTGGACTTCCCTCATGGAGAAATTCCTTGTGATCAAGAAGAGGGGGGCTGGGTTAATGGCTGAAATAGAGGTTTCCATCTTCCCTCTGGAAATGAAACAACTGGGAAACAGAACACCTCTGCTTGCTCCCTCTCAGGACAGGCCTTGGATGAGAAACTTCTCCTAAGGAATTAATAATTCCTAAGCATAAGATTTGTCTTCACCTCTGCCACAGAAAATCACAAAAGAGGATTTTGTACAGCTGTGTATGATTTATTTAGTCTTTCAAGTTTCACATTGGCAAGGAAAAACAATTCATAAAGGTTATGTCACCTTCATTTGAGAATCTTATCCCACTGGTTTGGTTGGAAGGATATCCTAAAGCAATATCCATGGGCACAAATTCTTTATGTTTCATTTGAATCTTGTGAATGGTATTTCCATGGGAATCACCAGACTATTGGGCAGAATGTGAGGGAGTGGATAAGTGGTGTCATGGAAAGAGGAAAAGGTACGGCAGAAAAACTCTTGTGAGAAAGCAGAAAAAAATTTGCATTTTGAAAATGACAAATTTGACTTCATATTCTCTGTGGACTTTGCCGGGCAAGCAAATGCTGCCAACAGTGGCATCTGCTGCAGGACTGAGGATGTGGCTCTTGTGCCCAGGAACTGAATCCTTCCCTTTTATGGTGTGTGGATTAGGTGCCTGGTGATTTTTAATTTATTTTTGTTTTATGAATAAGGTAGAATTTTGGGTATTGAGAATGCTTCTTTTAGACAGGAATAAAGTAGCATAGACAATGCCAGAAGTGAAGCATATTTCCAAAGCAAAAACACAGCAGAAAATAGAGATCTGGTGAGTGTAAATTCTTTTTAAGCTGCACAGATGGCCCAGCCTCACAGCAGCAGGAGGATGGGAACAACCCTGTGTTTCCTTAGGGTGCAAACAATGATGACAGCCTTCTTCAGTCCTTACAGCAGGCTGAGGAGCATCCTGGAGGGGAACCCACTGCAAGCTGGGAGGTGCAAGGAGTGCAGACTGTGCCATGTGAGCACTTGCACAATGCAAGTAATGAGCAGCTTCTCTGTTTACTGTCCTGGTTGATGAAGTAATACAATGAGGAATTGCAGTTCAACAGATTTCCAGGAACACACAAGGCAGAAATAGTAAGCAAATCTGTAAGACTTCTGATTTGTCAGTCATCTAGCCATTGTCTGAGAAAGTTAGCGTGCTGTACACTGTAGTCTCTTCATAATGAATATGATGTGGGCACTGGGCCAGGAAGCAATTATTCAATACGATGAAGCAAACTCCTATCTATTTATCCTGTTTATGCATCGAAACTCATCCTTTAATTTTATTTTCCCACATGCCAAATGAAATTTGATGTGTTTTATTTGAATATAATACTACGGTTCATGGTATTAAATTGTGCAAAAACATTTGCATATGGTAAGCATATTGCAGACTGTCTTTGAAATTCCTTAATAAAAAAAAAAGTAACTGGAAGTTCATGGGGCTGTATAGACAGAAAAAACTGAATTTCACACCAGTGAACTAACAGGTAGATTAATAGTGCCATGATCTGGAACAGGACAGGCTGGAATATATTGATTAGAAATCATCAGTTTCACTCTGTCAGTACAATAGCTTAAGGGCAGTATGATTTGGTTTTGCTTTTATCTAGAACAGAGCTTTACATTCTTTACCAATTACAGCATTTCTTCTTTTTTACAATGCAGAAAGTTGCTGACTTTTGGAAATGAACCTGCATAGAGCATGATCTGTGTGCATTTTGTGAGAAGCTGCATTCTTTAACTTCTGTACTGCAATTATGGGTCACAGTTAATCTGAATTCTTTTGTCTGGTTGCAAAGTAACTGCTAGTGTTAGTACACAGTGTCCATATATGTTGGATGCTTTGCAAAGACTTGTTTTCCTTATATGATGGAGAATACAGCAATATAACTTTCATGGAGCATGAAGGAGCTGAGTTTTGTTCAAATACATGAGAAGGTATTTGTAAGAAAGTTAAACCCAAATGATTTAGGCAAATTACTTAATATTATGACTCTGTGTCACTTTTGGCACCACCTTTCTCAATAAATGGTTTCTACAAAATTTCCCATCTGGCCATTACCGGCTTAGACTTGAGTATTTACATGAATTTAGGAATACAGTGAAATTAGTGTCTTAGTCCTTGGTGCCATTGTAACCTGTCATGGACAGTCACTTGCCTTTGGTTTACTAGTTTGGATTACTAAGGGAAGGAAGAAGGATTCTGGTAATGTAACTGAAGAAAAACATACAGAAAATAGTGCTGTTCCATGAGCTCGACAAATTCCTGACCTGAGTAAAGAGGCAGACTTAACTTGGACCAGAGAAAAGCGACTTTTAAAGTTGGTTGTATTTTTGAAGGTGTGTGTGGATTTTTCCCCCCAGAAACTGAACTTGACAGAGTTTTTCTGGCATTTTGGAAGGGAGTCAGGGTATTAAAAGAAAAAGAAGAAGAACTAAAATTCTGACTGCTATTTAGAGGCTTGTGCAATAGGGAATTTAAGCTGTATCTCCATGGTTTTTTTCGATACAGTATGAATTTTTTCCAGCTTGAGTGAGAGTTTCTCATCATGCTGTCACAACTTACCCTTTCAGCTTTGGCACTTGCCTCCAGTGTGTCAGACAATAGGAGTAAGTGTGGTTGCAAAGGACTTGCTTTCTCTGCTGTGTTTTTTTCAGCAGTGTAACCCTAGTAGTGGGTCACAAGAAATGTTGTGCTGCAGTGATGTTAACCATCCTGAAATTTTCTACTAACGTAGCTTGGGAAATGAATCATTCTGCCATTCTCTAAGAGATCTGTAGTGAAGAAAATGAGTTTGATAGGTTTTGGTTTGCCAAAAACCCACACAACCACTTGCTTGCATCTCACTCAGCTTTATGTGAGAAGCTGTAGCCTGGCTGTCATCTTTCCCTTTTCCTCTGAGGGACAACAGTGTAGTAGCTAGCTCACAGAATGTTTTGGACACGTCTCTTTGGAATTACAAATGCTGAATTACGAAAAATAAAATGCCGGAAGCAAAGGGATGAAGTGACTTGCCAGAAGTCAGTGGAGGGCCAGGAGAAGGAACAGCCAGTCTGTTCCTTCTCCTGGCCCTCAGAGGTGAAAGTCCCTCAGAGGTGAAAGTCTTGTGATGTAATTTCTTCTTAGCAGCAGCAAGCAACCCTCACAGTGAGGATTGGAGGCAGGCAGGAACTCCCAGAGGCTGCTGGTGCTGGATGAGCAGCATGAACAGGTGTAAGCCTAGAGATACTTGAGTATGTGGCTCTCTAGATGAGCTGGTTTTTTATTTTAATGTGTTGCAGAAAATGTGCCAGCTTGCATGGACTGCTGAACAGTCAGACAACAGAGTACAGAGAGAGTGAAAAATAAATATGTTCATGAGCTTCTTTGTGAACTGTCAAAATGTAGAGCTGGTGGGTTATTTGTTCTCCTTTGTCAAATGTGGAGCTGTTTTCCTAAATAGCTAGCCACTTCATTGTAGTGCAAGGGAACATGCAAATCTGAATACTGTGACATGTAGAAAATTCCACTGGCTTTTCTTTCCTGTGTGGAGAAGACACCTCTGCTCTCAAGAGGAGAGGACACTGTCTCCCTGCTTGTGGAAACAAAAGTGCTTTCCTATGCAGCTGTTGAGAGCCCTATTCCATTAAATTAAAAAAAAAAATAATGAGCCACCTTGGCACCAGTTCATCTTTTATCATTTTATGTTTTATAGTTGGTCACTTCTGTCTATAGATCAAGGGAGAAAAATGTCTCTGTTAGTGAAAACATGAATCTGAACTTCTGGACCTGAAAATGGGCTATTTTAAGAAAGTTACATATTGAAAAGCTATGCAATTTCCAATGCAGAATGAAAATACAAGTTTGCTGGTTTTCTAGGTTACAGTATATAATTTTGGCAGTTCTGTTTCTAGATCTAATGTATGAATATTAGAGAATCGTAGCCATTTTACCTCTGTTACACTGTGAAGAGGGAAAGGGAATCCTGATTTAACATAAGAGAGTCTTCTAGTATAGAAAGAGTGGGAAATCACAATGTGGAACAATTCTATGGTACACTGTATGCAAATACAGTGTGAAAAAACTTCCTTCAATGATTCAAAAGTGAGTATAGGTAGAGCAAATATACACAGATATTTCAGACTGAGATATCTTATTTGGAATTATGACTATATAAAAAATATATAAATAGTAACTCATATAATATTTTCAGGCCCTTACATTCCCAATTCAATTCAACTTAAAATTTTGAAAACATCAATCTTCCTAATCTCTCCAAAGATGTGAAAATCCTGCAGTCAATGACAGAAGTAGTAGCAAAATCTGCTTAGTGAACCCTTTTTCCTATGGGACCCCATATTTTGTGTTCTAAAGCTGTTTATTACGGCATTTCCATGCTTACTTCTGAGTTTCTTGTATTGCTGGCAGGAAATGCTTGTGGGAAGCTCCACAGTTCTGTCTGGAAGAACTTTCTCTTGGACTTCACTGTATGAGGGTGATACCTTGGCCAAGTATAATCTCATCAGCTAACAGATATTTCCTACAAAAGAAAGAGCATTGTTGTACTGAATATAGTCCTGTTTTGATGGCAATTTTGCCAGCTGATTTCAGCAGGCTCAGGAAATGCCTGTTGTGTAATGATCTGTACAATCAATGGCATCCTTTTCAAAATGTGAGCATATTTTTCAGACATGATAAAAACCTTTTTTCTTCCCAAGTCTAATATAAAATAATAGATTTGTTTTTCAGAAATTCCACTTGGAAACAATGACATGATCTTTCAAAATGAAGTGGCTTTAAAAAGGGCAGCAAGTTTGTATATTCAGAAGTGGTTACCAGGTATGTGAATGTAGTTATGCAGCTGCTCTGATTTTTACAGACAACATTAATAAAGATTGATGGGCTCCACTCCATCTAATTACTGTGTCCAGTGATTCTGGAGATGGTGAGCTGACTCCAAACATAGCTGCTAGAAGTCAGAATTTCTTTTTGCCTTTTCCACTCTTTAATTCTTGTACATGACCAATAGAAACTTGCTCATTTTGCCTTCTGCGTCCTAATTAGGAGGGAAGGGCCGTGGGCACTGTATGGCTATAAATGAAGGTAGTTATTTAAAATATATTATTGTCATTTTGGTTATCATTTGGTTGCCAAACAACCACATCTGAAGTTGAGTCTTAGAAATTAGAAATCATTCACTTATGATCCTAAGTCACAGGCCGTGACTTAGGATCATAAGTGAATTGTTGAGGTGAAAAATCTTTCATCTACATTTTTCTGATGCAATAGATACAAAATGTTTATTATTTACTAACATCTGCTTAGTTAAAACCAGCAGAAAAAAAGTCAGTGATAAGAAGGCACGGGGTGTAATGGCATTCATTTTTACAGGAATGTGTACCAAAAATCTCAATGTACTTGAAATCTTTCTAATTTCTCCTGAAATGAGCACAAACTTGGAAGGACATTCAGTGTGTTTTGATTTTTGGTGGTGGGGTTTTTTTCCTCCACTCACTGTATTATATTTTTTACACTGTTATCTTTTCACCTTACTAGAGAGCTGTGATTTAGGGAAAATCACAATAAAGGTGGAAACAATGAAATAAAAAGTTGACAAGTGAAAGACAAATTTTTCAAGATTATTTGGTAAAAATTGCCTAATATGTAAACTTTTTTTTTTTACACTAGGAAAAAAAAGTCAAGCTTCCAAATTACAGGGGAAAATTTGAAGAAAATTTCATGAAAGCCTGTTCTAAATTCTGTCTGTCATGAATTTTTCTTTGTTGGAAAACTTACCAACCTTTATATATCTGTAACACAGCCAGGTACATTCAGTCTGGATGGCCATGCCACAGCTCTGCACTCTTCCTCAAACTTCCTAGACCAGAGCATTAAGTAGGTTTGTTCCCCTTCTCTCACTTATTTTGCATCTTTTTCCGGTAAGACCTTTGCAGATTGTGGCAATGTAACAAAGTGCTGTGCCTGCAGCTATGAAAGCATTTTAAAGCTCCCACTTCTGAAATTTCCACACTTTAATTTGCTGTATTCTGAACTGCACTTTCAACTATGTCAGCAAATCACATAAAAGGTGAATGTATTTAAAAATAGGCTTCTTTTATTGTCTAATTTCATGGTATCATAGTGGTGGACACTGGGTTGGGATGTGGGAGATTTTCTTCCGATTTCTTATGCTGCTCATCTCTTAATGGACACTGTTGTTCAAAAATTAAGAACTGTATTTATTACTACAGTGATTTCATGTTTTTCAAGAGTCTGTAAGTCTGCAAATATTGGAGAGATACATTTCCCATTAAGCACTTCATCTACTCAAGCACTTCTCTTTTTTTTTCCCTTTTCTTTTCCTTTTTCTTTCTTTCTTTCTTTCTTTCTTTCTTTCTTTCTTTCTTTCTTTCTTTCTTTCTTTCTTTCTTTCTTTCTTTCTTTCTTTCTTTCTTTCTTTCTTTCTTTCTTTCTTTCTTTCTTTCTTTCTTTCTTTCTTTCTTTCTTTCTTTCTTTCTTTCTTTCTTTCTTTCTTTCTTTCTTTCTTTCTTTTTAATTATGAGGTGGCTTATTCTTCATTATGGTATTTGCCAAGTTTCTAATCATATGGTAAGGCAGAGCAATTTTGTGGGTTGACTGTCCTGGATATGTAAGTTACTTCTGCTTTGGGTCTTCACTTGCTTTGGGGATTTTTTTTTTCCATTTTAGAAACAAGATTTTATGGGCTGGTTTTCTCATTTCCCTAATAAATTCGATACTTTTGAAAAGTAAAGTCTTAATGCTGACCGGAAAAGGTCTTGGGTTAGATTTTAATCAAGGGGTTTTTTTAATTTTGGTGGGGTTTTGTTGGTTTGATGGGGCTTTTTTTTTACTTTTATTGTAGTTGCTTACAAAACATCACATCCTGTTCCTTCAGTGCATTGGTGTAAACACATAATAACAACTTCAGGGGCCAACTCACTCATTTGACAATAGTGAAATGCAGGTCTGAATTACATCTACAGGACAGAGGCTTCATAGGGAGTTCACAAGGAAAGATTACAGAGTGCTTTTGTCTTCAGTGAGCAATGTGATGGATGAAGAAGGTGATCCTATAAATTGAGGGCAAGTGTTATACTTGGCAGGATTGTTAGACTTTGTGTACATAGAGTGTGAGGAGACCTTGGGAATGCAGTGTCTGCATTTCATTGGAGTTCACAGGCTTTCTGCCTTCTTCAGGCAAATATGTTTGCACTGTGTGAGTATATTAGGTGGAGAAATCATTACTATTGACAGACTGGAGTCTGAAGAATTATGAATGTGGTAATGAAAAGAAAGCAGTAGGAAAAAAACCACCACTGCTGATGACTGGCAAATGAACAAGCTTTGAAAATGGCACTCCAACAGAATCCTCAATTACTGTCCTATAATTCTTAATTGTGGTAGCAAACACTTTAAAAAAAGCACCCTGACTTTTTATAATCAGGACTTGTGTTGATTGAAGGACTCTTTGATTCAGAAACTGTGCAGAGGGACATAGAGGAAGAGAGCAGAAGTAACAAACATTGAAATTATCCAAAGACTTGTACACAAGTTTGTATGTATGCAGCAGTTCTTAAAAGCAAAACTGAAGCCTTGTGAGTTTTTCAAGAGTTTTTTTTATCTCATTCCCGTTCTTAGGAGTATCTGATGTTACATGTGAGACTTTGTACTGTTTTTCTGAAATCTGCTGTGAAGCACACCTTAATGTTCTATTTCCTTTCTTCTAAATTGTTTTTTTGCCCTTTCGGTTATTCCTGAGATGGAGTAAATATTACTAACATAAAGTAACTTTCTTAGTTATCTGAAATTGTTTTACCACTTTAAATAGTCTTACCACATTATCCCTGCTAAAATAGTTTTCATCTTTGGCAATTCATCAAAGAAAGATACTATGCCTCTCTGAGACCAAATCAGATAAGTTGCAAGTTCACTGGGTGTAAAGAATTCACCTTTTTTGCATGTAAAGACTTCTCTTTTAATCACTTAATGGTAAAGAAAATCAGATGGGTAGGTTAGAAGGGTAGTTTCTGGTTTCACTTCCTGAATGTTTTGCAGTTTTCTCTTTAAAAAAGACTTTAGAGTTCTACTTTAAAGATTATCCTTTGATTACAAGTCTGATCTGGCCTAAGGTCTTGTGCTGAAAGTTCTTCTCTTGGAGGAGGCTGTATTTTGTGCTGGGGATCAGAGCTAAAGCTCCTGCAGGTTCTCCTGATGTTTCCTTAGTGCCCGTCTGTTCACACCACACGGCCCAGCATTTGGTTCATGCTACCTTGGCTAAATGAACCCCTGGGATTTACAGAGTGGCTTCAGAAAACACAAATCATATGTGACATGTTTGCTTTAAAAGGATATTTGCTTTAAAAGGATATTTGCTTTAAAGGTTTGCACATTTTGATTTTTAAAATACTGTGCTTGAGAGTGTATTTGCTTGCAGGCAAGTCCATATTTTGTTTCTTCTTCTGGGGCAGTGGCTTGGTTTCAGTGCATGCACAAGCTCCATTCTTTAAAAGGTGCTCCCTTTAAAGGATGGAGTCCTGTTCTCCCTTGCTGATAGTATGGATCATAGTAGGTGTTAAAATGGTTGTCACCAGCTACAGAGTAATGAGAATCTGGGTTCCTTGTGAAGTGGAATAATTTATATTCACCACCACTCTGAATGTGCCCTCAAGGTGACAGATTCAAGACTTCATGCATTAGAAACCTGCATAGTACCGAAAAAGGGCTATGTTTAATAGAATTGTTATTATTGAGAAATGCATTTTGATGCCTTTTATCTTGCTGCAAACCCTTACGTTGGAAAAGGATGTGAAGCTTGGCTGCTGCTATATCTGAGAGTAATTTGGCTTTGTGTGTAGAATTAGGCCTAATACATTGTTCTGTTTTGAATCCTAAGCAAAACCAGAATTCTAGGAACGATATGCAATCTATGGATAGGTATGTGGCTGCATTTCCTGCCATTTCATCACCAGAAACAGGCAGCTACTGCTTTAAAGGTACCTGATTTCCATTGTTGGAGAGCTGTATCTGAAATGGGAGCTTAACAGACATATTGGACTCCTTGATCCACAAACCTGAAACTACTAACTGAGGGTGTGAAAAATGAGGGAAAATACTGAATTGTCCCCATCTCTGGGAGGAGGGATTTGGGCTTTGGCTCATCAATAACCATGTCTGCGAGGCAGGGGTGGCAGTCACCTGAGGTCACACCTCTGTCAAGGAGAGTGGGTGGGCAAAAGGCACTGGGCTTTTGTTGTTTCTTTGTTTACATTCAAAATCTAGGGGCTGCCTTGATGTGGGGCAGGCTGGTGCCTTGCTTGTTCAGTCTGAAGAAAATAAGGAAAATTGAAAGATGGAGGGATGGAAAGAGGAGGAACAGAGAGGAGAGGGAGGAGAATCTAGAACAGAGAGAGGAAGTCTGTTTTCAAGTGATACAGGAGTAATAGTAATAGTTCCAGGAATAAATACAAGATCTTTATATTAATGTAAAGAGTACTTAGAAAGACCAGAATTTATAGCATATTTGGAGTTTTTGTTTTGGCTTTGTTTGGTTTTGATAAAGCATTTCACTTGCAGTAGCAGATCAAATTCTCCAGGGAGAACTGTAACAGGAATAGAACAAGCAGAGGATTAAAACCTGGTCCCAGAGGTATAAAACCTCAATTTCACTCATCACAGAATAGCAAGGGGAAATACACTATGCCTGGGGAAGGGTGAGCTGTTTTCTGTGTTTGCCATGATCTACAACAGCTGAAAAAAGGAATCTTTTTCACTGACTTTTGAGGCAAGGCAAGAGGTTTACCAATAGCAGCCAGAAGAACCTCTGAATTGGTAAAAACTACTCTTGCAGAACAACTCACCCTTTTAGAAAGCAATTCTGGGGTGTATTTGTTTTGGGAGTTTTTTTTGCAGCCCTCCCTCTGCTTTCTAGAATGGGACTGTTAAGGGATCATAAAATATTAATGCTAAATATAGACAGAGCGGACATTCACCAACCTATATAAAGGTTTACTGAGCCTGTGCTTGGTTTTGAGAACCTGTGAAGTCCTAAATATTTAAACCGAAAAATATAAGGGGAAATGTGGAAAAATTGGTATTTGACATCATAAGAAAACACTGCTGATCCACAGGTAAGAAGCTTAAACTCTCAAAAGGAAAGTGGGAGAAAAGGGAGGAGATAAAAGCTATGCTTATATGTTTAATTTTGTATTTTGAAAGTTAGAGCTTGATCAATCTTTCAAGGATTTTTGTTGTGTTGTTTTATGGAGTTTTAGCCTATAAGAAGGCTTTTAGCCATAGCAAATTTAAAAGTGTTCATGCTGAAAATCGAATTAACTCTTTCAAAAACAAAAGCTTCAAGAAGTTTGAGGTTTTTTTACCTCTGACTTCTTTCTTCTCTTTCTTTCTCTGACAAGCACACACAAAGCATGCACTCCATCACCTCAGGATAGTAAAAAAGGTTTTGAAATTCCAAACGGCTTTTTCTTGAAAAGTTCTGGTTTTGAAAAGAATGCCTTTGCAGAGTTAAATTCTTCAGAGCTTTAATGGCTCTATGTAATTGCAGCATGTTCTCTGCTGTTTTACATTATCTAATTTTAGGTGAAGTGCCTTCATGGCCCTTGGGAGGACATTTCACAGTCTCAGTGCAAGCCTACACTTACACATATTCTATGCTTGCACCTAAAATGACAAAAAAAAAAAAAAAGGTGAGCAAAGAAAATGTATCTGCTGCAATTTTAAGACTGACAACTAGCTGGTTGCTGTCACCTATTCTTTTTTTTTTTCACTGCCAGTGTAGGAGGCAACTAACTGAACAGCAGCATTTAGCACATTGCCTCAAGGATCAGAGATCAGTCTTCAGCCCTAGAAGTCTCTGTGGTATAGGCCAGTGAAGGCTGTGACAGTGACACAGGCATTTATTTCTGTGTGTTTTTTCTTTCTTTCAGTTTAAAGCATAGAACTTTTTAAACTATATTAAGCTTATCCAAACTGAAGGTGAAACAAAGGCATCTGTTCCCTGAAATTTGTACTGATTTTAAATAATTTTCCCTTCACACCATGGATTTGTTGGTCTGTGTGTGCCTAAAGGATACTTTTATGAGATTGTCTGGGTAAGGGACTTAACTTTCCATCTGTTGTTCTGCAGGATCACAATAGCAAGAGGACTGAAATTCCCACCTCTTCCTCCCTACACTTCTCCTTCCCCTTCACCTTTGTGATTATCATAATACCTGGAGGACAGCAGGTTTGTTAGTCAGATACCATCTTGGTAAATGTGAATGAGAGTGAAGGCATTTGTTGTTTGTAGGTGGGTGAACAGTAACAATCATGTTTCACTCCAGTGGTTTTAAATCAGGCAGCCTCTTCTCATCAGCCCATATCCTGCAGTGTCTCAAAAGAAAATGTCATTTGTGAAAGTGGTGTTTTAACAGACGTTGTTCTATGCATGCACCATTTTTCTTTGAGTGTGGGACTGCTCAAAAAAACTTCTCCCACGAAAGCATTTCTGTTGGCGTTATTGTGCCTTCAAGAACAGAAGAAAAAAGCCTTCCTGCACTGTATCCACTGAAGGATGGGCAGAGATCTGCTACCACCCAGAAGGAAAGGCAAGCATTTCCATTCTCCTGGTCTCCAAAGACCATGTGTATAGCATCTTGTGCTGATGATAAGGTTGTACAAAATGGGTTTGTAGAATTATATTTCATGCTTGTCTTAAAGCCTTTGTTCCCAGTGTCTGGTGGCCACATAATCTCTGTCACTGTTTTGATTTTTGTTAAGTTCCACTCACAATGCTTTCATTGAAAAGCTTTGTGACAGGAAGGTATGTATTCCAAAAGCTAGAAAAACACAGGAAATTATCAATTGAGGAGTATTATCTTTAAAAGAATAGTTTTCAAGTAAATATTGTAAACTATTATTATCTCTGTCATCATTTTAGACACACACATATATATGTAGTTTTTAATTTCTTGCCTAAGGGTCCTTGAAAGTCCCATTTTAAAATTGTTCTAAAATATTTTGGTTTATGGATAATCATCAAGTTTCATGACTTAGGAGCAAAATCAGTAGCAACATCAACCAAAGCAAAAAATTGGTGTGGAAAATGCAGTGGAGAAGAGAACACATTCAAATTGAAGACAAAATTAGTGAGGTGAGATCAAGTTAAAATATGATGGGAAACAATATAAGGTATTACCAAACTCTGTCACCACCGTTAGTGAAATATAGTAACTCTGGAAGGAATTCAGAGACGTTGAAAAGGAATAACCATTTCAGACCGATAAATTTTTTTAACTAATCAGATAATGGGTTGTTTCCTCTTGTCCTTCTGCAGCCTATGTAGGATATAGGAAATATACCTTCTATGCAAAGCCAAAAGGTTATTTTCTAATCTGTGTCTTAACAGTTTAGTCAACACACACAAGCTGCTACTCTGGTAGAAATTATGTAAGCAGTGCAAGTTATCTGCTTCCTTTCAAGTAATTCCCTTTCATCAATCGAGCACAACTCTTACATACCCTTGTCAGTACCTGCCCCTTTCTCTTGCATACTGGCACTTCTGATGACCTTCTGAGTCCTTTGGTTAGTGGCCTCAGTCTTTATTAAGAAGAGGAAATGATGGTCAGCCATCAGCACCTTGGTTCTGTAATTTTATTTCTTTGAATTTATTTTTTTAGCTGCTTGTTATCTTTGTAGAATCATCGAATGGTTTGAGCTGGAAGGGACCTTCCAAAGGCCCTCTAGTTCTACTCCCCTGCCATGGACACAGATATCTTACAGATCAGGATGCTCAGAGCCCTGTCCAGCCTGACCTTGAATGTAAGTCCAGGGATGGAGCATCCACCACTTCTCTGAGCAATCTGTGACAGTGTTTCATCACTCTCATTGTAAAAGAATTTCTTTCTAATATCTAATGTGAATTGATCTTCCTTCACTTTAAAACCACTATCTCTTTTCTTATGTCAACAGCCCTACTAAAATGTTTGTCCCCATCTTCCTTATAGAAAGGCCACAATAAGGTCTCCCTGGAGCCTGCTCTTCTTCAGCCTGAAAAATCCCAACTCTCTCAGCCTGTCTCCATAGGAGAGGGGCTCCAACCCTCTGAGCATCTTCGTGGACTCCTCTGGACTCTCTGGGGCAGGTTCACATCTTTGCTGTGCTGGCACCCCAGAGCTGGAAGCAGCTCTGCAGGTGGGGTCTCACCAGAGTGGGACAGACAGGCAGAATCCTCTTCCTCCTCTGCTGCCCACAGGGCTCTGGATGCAGCCCAGGACACACCTGAGCTGCCAGCACACATTGCTAGGTCATGTCCAGCCTCCTGTCCACGAACACGCCCAAGTCTTTTCTCCTGCTGCTCTCAGCCCATTCTGTGGGACTGACCTGGCCAAGCAGCAGCAATTTTGTACTTGGCCTTGTAGAACTTGGTGAGATTCCCAAGGGCCCATTTCCTGAGTTTTTCCAGGTCCCTCTGAATGGCCTTCTGCCCTTCAGACCTGTCAGCCTCATCACTCATTTTGGTGTTATCTGTATTCAATGAATTGCATCCAAGCTTGTGGATTTATTAAAAATGCACCGAGATGAGTTTGGATTTTGTTTTTAGCGTGCATGGTTTCACTCAGTTTAATAGCTGAGCCCTTTCTCTGTAGTGGACCTAATGAACTAAGGCATTTTGTATCCTGTTGTTAATGAGTGTATTAAAGCAGCATGGCTCAGGTGTGAATTGGACAAGTGACCCTGTTCCAAGGTGGAGCCCTGCTGCATTGCTGGGACTCTGCTTGGATGGCAGTTGTGAATGGGCTTTAGACCCACGTTTTTTTGTAGTCTAGCAGTGGGTGCTAGCATGGATCTTGCACTTCATTATATTTCATTTCACCTTTTCTATATTCTTTCAAGTCTTGCGCAGTTATTGAATTTCACAGTTCAAAAGTTTTCCTTATCACGGTATCTTATCTTTCCAGATGTGTTCTCCACTGTCTTGGCAGCTTATCTTTTCTGTTTCAGTGAAGCTTTTCTTGCAGTGCTCTGATGATTAATGCATGCCTTTCTTTTTAACCCTTTGTCTGCTGTTTCCTCTGGCACTTTCCCTATCTGCTTCCCTCTTCCCTCTACTAACTTAGATTCATATTTCCTCATGTGAATCCTAATAGTTTTGTTGCAACACTCCTTCTGAAAGTGTTTTCTTCTGACAGGCCTCTGTTTGCTTTTGATCTGTGCAGAGGTTGTGTCCATGTCAGAAGAATCAAACTGACCCAAGCATTCAGATGAGCTTTGTTAGACCCATTCTTAGTCTGTGTGTAAACACAGAGCTCACTCTGTGTTTAGCTACAAGACTTGGCTTCTGTCCTCAGTAAACATGTGCAGTTGGTTCCTACAGTGCCCTGAGTACCCTTAATATGATTTGAGTTAGTGATATTGAAGAGGGCTGACTGACTGTTAGCAGTCACATGAATTTTTAAAAACAGCTTCTAGAACTTAATTTGTCTTCAGATTACTTTGGTGGGTTACCTGGACTGGCAACAATCTGCTAAATTATTCCAGGGAAAACAATGTACTCAGAGAAATGCAAACTTCTTTTGATCAGAGTTTATTCCAGTCATACTTACCCTCAACAAGGAAACACACCCATGGGGATTTTTTAGGCCATTATTTTAAAGCCTGTCTGACTTTTGTGGCACATTCCTATCAGTCATTGCTGTGACCTTAGAAAAGGTGCAACAAAAGGCAATGCCAAAGACAGAAATTGTGCATACCTTTGGTGTCTGGCTGGTTCAGACTGCAGAAACTTCAGAAGCTGAAGTTTTGTTCAAAGGAATGGATCCTGCTGGTACTACTTGTGTTGATTTTTAGTGATGTTTTCACATAAAAATGCTGAGCTAAAATTGTATAAGGTCTGTGAGGAGCCCTTCTAAAAAAGTTCTATGTATTGAAAATGTTTTATTTTTGTCTCTTGCTTTCTAGATAGTACAGATTAAGACTTCCTCTGAGAAGAATTCTAGACAGAGAGATACATAAATCAAATTGTCTTTTCCTGCCTGTTATAAAACCTTGCCTGATGATAAGGAACATGCTAGTTTAACAGTGGAATGAATTTTATTCCTCTGACAGCAATGTCTTGATAAAAAGAAAATAGGAAATCTCACCCAAGTGAACTCACTGGCAGACATTTGCGATCCAGATTGTTCAGCTATTGGTGCAAAACTCATGGAACTGCTTCTGACTACATCCTTAAGTTTTCTGATTTTCTGTAAGTCTTGCTATGTCCACAAATCATCAGTGAGAGAGACTCAAAGATAATTTGAAAGAGCAGTGTCAAGTATTAGCTTGGGAGACTGTACCTGCAGATGTCTTGAAACAGCTGTGGGCCTTATTTTGCACTGTGGAATCATAGAACTGTCACAGCTGGGAAGAACCCTAAAGCTCAGGGACACCTTCCACTAGATCAGGCTCAAAGCCCTGTCCAACCTGACCTTGGAGACTTCCAGAGGTGTTGAGTCCACAGCCTTTCTGAGCAGCCTGTGCTAGGGCCTCGCAGAGAAGAATTTCATCCCAATACCCAGTCTAAGTCTACCCCCACACACACTTAGCTTAAAGCCATTGCCCCTTGTCCTGGCACTCCTTGTCCTTGTGAAAAGTCTCTCTCCAGCCTTCTTGTATTACTCCCTTTAAATAAGGAAAGGCCTGTCCAAAGCCTTTTCTTCTCAAACCAAAGAGGCACAGGTATCTCAGTCTTTCTTCACAGGAGAGGAGCACCAGTGCTCTGATAAATATAGTGGCCTCCTCTGGTCTCATTTCAACAAGCTGGGGACCCCAGAGCTGGAATTGTAATGTATCTGGATGCCTGTGATGAAAACCATACACAGAAGCTGTTGGTAGCCCTTTCAGCTTTCTGTGAGAGATGCTAACATGGTTACTTTCTAATTTTTTATATGTTTGTATGTCCACTGAGAGTGGGAGAGATGTCAGGTACATGCTTGTTCACGCAGGTTAAAAGGTGGCAAAAGGCTGTTGGTTTGTGTCTGTTAGCAAGAACTGCCCTCTCTGGTTCTGTATGTTTGGTATGCTTAGCTAGATCATAGAATCCTTAAGGCCGGAAAAGACATCACAATTCCAAGTGAGCTGAAATATTTCCAAAATTTTCCATGCTAGGAATGTGTGATATATTAAATCTGATGCTTGTCATACCTTCTCTTTCTTAGATTTCATCCTGCTACTTGTTATCACCAGCACCCTAAATACTTCCATTTCTTTTTTAGAAGCTGCACACATTGTTCAGTGTTTTGGAGCTCAAATATCTCTTTGCAAACAGCTCTGGAATGAGAAGATCTTTTTGGAAGTAACTCTCATCAGGACAAAGCTGCAAAGTAATTTATACTTTCCAAATACTTGGAAAGCGCTATCATATGTGCCTCATCATTTGGGGAAGCTGACTGCTTTTAGCTGTCACAGTTATTTTTTTATGAGCAAATGCCTCCTGTTGTGATAACTGCTCTATTGCTTTTCATGGGCCTCTTTAATGCCAGTCATTATTAGTGTGAGCTTTACTCCACGGGACCAAACTGAACGCAGTGGATCTTCTCCTCCCCACTGTCATCCATCTCCCTGTCAATTTCCTGCTGGCTTCTTTCCTTTGTGCCAGGCTGTGCAAGGAGGTGGGATTTGGAACCACTCCAGTTTTGTCGGTAAGAGCAGGTAAAAATGTTCAGCCACTGCATACAGGGAGAGGTCCTCTGGGTCCAATTCCTGTTCATCAACACTGAGAGAGTGGTTGCACACTCATTGATACCAGATCAGTGCACTGTGGATTGCCAAGCAGTGAGAAATTTGTCTGGGTACAGTGGTGGGCCTGTGACTGCTGAACACATGGAATGCTCAGTCTGGCTTTTCTGTGGATTTTTGACAGCTGTAAGAGGACAGGCAGCACATGGTTCAGGATGTAGCCTGCAAAGGTAGTTAACCATGATCTTCTTTTTGACAGATCTTAATTACAGCTGTTCTTAGTGCCTGAACAATGCATGGAGACACAGCTCTGGAACCTTTGATTCAAGGACCTTTGACTGGGAGGCTGAGAACTGAATTTTTAGTAAAACTGAGACATGGTCTTAGCTGTTGCTGAACTCTAGTATTTGTGGAAGAGCTGTCCCTGCCTTTGGTGGCTGTACAGTTAGGTCACAAATGCTTTGAAAAATCCAGGCTTGACCATTTTCATGCCAGCTGTGCTCTCTGCAGGGATCATTAATGCATCCCACTGCAGGAGGAGCAGAAGCATCTCCCAGTGGATGTACTTGTCACTGGCAGTGGAGGGTAACAATAAGGTCTATGCTTGGATACTTCTAGATGATGAGCAGCTGAGACCAGCTGGGGATTAAAATGTCCCATGGGCCCCTCAGGTACCTGGTCTGCAGAGTTTGGATGTTTTTTGTGAAGAAGTGGACATGGGCTAAACACCTTTTTGTTTTGGAGGAGTCAAGGTTAGTCTCTGCTCTGTTGGCCAAGAGGCCAGCTGATACACAGGTGCTGGTTGCTCCTTCTCCACTTAAAATGGGAAGCAGATGCATAATGATGGCTTTTAAGCTGAGCTGTATTATAGGATTGTTGCCTGGCTTTATAGATGGGATGATACAACACCTCATGATTCCACTGGAAACTCTGAGAAGAAATATGCAGTTTTTATAATCCCATAATCTCAATCCCTCAGTATACTTGGGTCTGAAATTTTATTTTAATTTTTACCTTGAGCAGACTTTTCTGCAAAGTTGGATAAAGAATAGAAAAGCCAGGAACATCTATAAGAGAGAGGTCAGAAAACAGGTATACATCCTCTTAGTGTTATTACAGCACCAGAGTGGAAGTGGAAGCTTGTTCATGAAGCTCCCTAAATGGTCACTTCCTTGTTTTTCATTGGAAAAGAAAGGCCACCTAAGGATGTGGGCCAGTGGTACCAACTCTTAGAATCCTGATTCTTGCAGGACTTTCTGGGATATTGTCCAAGAATTTGCCAACCTGGCAGAAAAAACAGTACTGTCCTGTGAAGAAACCAGAGGTTCAGGGGAATAGTGGTAAAGAGGACAAGAAACTTGCGAGCTGAAGGACAGAAAACAAGAGGGGAAAGGTGAGATGGAGCATGTAAATTGGGAGAGAGTAAAATTTAAGATTAGTTTTGCAGCAAAATAATACGTTAAAAGTGCTGTGCGTTATCAAAAAACCCATAAGCAACTCCACTGTGAGATTGTGGAGCTGAGGTGGGAAGTTTTGAGTGCAGCACTAAGGAAATGCAATGCCTCACCCAAGTTGTTACCAAAGCAGTGGGGTGGACAGAAACCTATGGTTTGATCCATTCTTCACTTGGAAGAGCAGAAGTTCACAAGTTCCGCTCTTCCTGTTAAGATGATGCTGGAATTCTTCATTGAGATTTTTGGATCACTCTTTGCTGCTGGAATAAAGGAAGAAAAAGAAATCTGCAATGAGAAACATACAGAGTTGTCCTTTATTAAAATACTGAGCTGAACCCAAAACTTTAAACAGGCTTGCCTGTGAAATTGGGCCCTTGAAATAAAAATATATGCTCTGAATGGCTTCTTAAATTAAGTATTTGCCTTGCCATGGCTGGATGAGAAAATGCTGTGCAAGCTTTCCCTGCAGCTGCTCAGTGGGTGACTATAAAAGCAGAGTTAGATGTATCCCCTGCAGCCACAAATCATGGTTCTGAGGAGGCACATTGGCTTCTGCAAGCTTTAAAAGTAATATTAAAAGGTGAGAGTTATGTTGGAAGAGAGGCCATGTGCCAAATAAAAGCATATGTAGGTCAAAAGAGATTGTCAGGTTCTGTCTGTGGTCTGTTAAGCCAGTGGTCTCCAAAGCAGGGTGCATGCTCATCAAGATGTGTACTGGGGTGTGAAAAAGCATGGGTTTGTGCTGTTAATAAATTTTGAAACTATGTTTATTTCATCTCTAGCTTACAGTTTTTACTTTTTCTGTATGTTTTACAAGTTGCATAATTTGTTAGGGTGGTGGTACACTGGGAAGGTGGGGTGGATGTCTCAGATTTTTTTTTCTGGTACTGTTTGCAAAGTTTGGAGATTCCTGTGGTAAACCATAGATGTAGCAAAGATCTGCATGCTGCACATAGAACAGCTGTGGTGGATGGTCTTGCATCTAATTTTAGGACTTAGAAAAACGTGAACTACATGGCCTGGGGCAGAACCCTGGTAAGAGAAATATGAGTCTTTGGAAGGAAAATAGATGATTATAAGCTAAAGAAAAATCCTAGGGCTAGGAGAAGACAAAGAGGCAGTACAAACTGCTGCCTTTGCAAAGTGCACATGAGGGGAAGGAGGTTGTGGCAGGTACCTTTGCTTAGCACAAGGGTTGTGGAGGGGGTGGAAGCAGCAGGGCAGTGCTTCAGTAAATATCATGCTGGGGCATTTGGAGGGGGGGGTCAGCACAAGAAAAGAAATAAAACCCAGTGCCCCCAGTCTCTCAGTCCCAGCTGACAGCCCCTCTCTTGTCTTCCTGGAGCTCACACAGGAAGCTCCAATTTTTTTAAAAAAATTAAAATTAAGAGACTGGGGAAAGCTTGTGTTTCTGGTAGTACTGGGAGCTCACCAGGAATTAAAGGGTCCAGGAGCAGCTGCATAATGTTTTGTCTACTGATACCACCAAAACCACTGGAGAGCCAGTGCAGAGAGTGACACCTGCTCTTAGGGCAGCTACCCTAAGGAAGCAGGTGGTGAAAGAGAATGAGGGGCTAAGGACTTGTATCGTCGTAGTCCATGCATTGAAGAAAAGACTCTTGACTCTGAAAAGTCAATTTCAGAAGGCTAATATGATTCATTAAAATGACTCCATAATTCTAGTATTTTTCTATATCTGCTCAGCAGAGAGCATTCTCCATGCTCCTGCTGCTGCTTCGTCCAGGGAATGTGTCTAAACAGTTTACAACATTAGAAAGATAAAGTAATTTTAGCTCCTTCTCCTCATAGGTAGGAGGAGGCTAACCAATTTTGTGTCTTTGAAGAACAGACACAGATATTTTGTTTACAGAAAGCTTATACAGAGTAAAAGACAGCAAAAGGATGTTCTCCCATGGGAAAATGATTAGAAGGTTTACACACAGAGAAATTTATAATATGTTCATAGCAACAGACTTGCTTATAGCAGAGCAAAGGAGGGATGCACACACAAGCTGAAGCAGCCAGGGTGCTGTGTTTGCTGCAGTATGTAATCCATTTCAGTGCCATGGATATTGATGACTTGGCATTTCTTGGCTTTTCTTTCCCTGATCCTGTTTTGTTTGTGCTGTCACATATGTGAGCAGAGTGATGCAATGTTTTTATTATGTGTCAGTTCTCATGGCTGAGGTGACAGGAGAAAAATATGAACTAGGGGAAGCAGAGAAAGAAGATCAAATTGGAGCTGCATTAATCTCCAAATCAGAAAATTATTTTCTTTGTGAGAATATGTATATTTCATGTTATTAATATAGATTGTGCTTAGTAGATTAGGGAATAGTGTTTCAATATGTAATTTTTTTTAAATGGTGTGTAAATGAACATGTGTATATACATACCTAGAGAAATAAACTCTTGTGCATTTATAAAATTGATGTTTTGAGCACTAGAAGCAGCAACTGTACATAGATCAGCCAAATCTAGAACTGCTTTCCGTAATAAGCTGAGTTTTAACAGAGTGCATAAGTCCTTCAATGTTGTGAATGGGGTGATGGCACCTTTGTCTAATACTGTCTTTGGGGTATTTTAAAAAAGCAGTGTATAAATTGGTGGCCTTCAGATGGGGAGAAAATAACAGGTTTTTGTAAAAAACAGTTTCCTCTATGCAAAAATGCTGTATGTATGTGTGATACGCAGTCTTACACTGACTTGCTGGAAATAATTTTTCTATTTTTTAAAGAGCTAATCATATAATTTTTGAAAATTAGAATAATGATGTTTTAGAGGTGAGAGCTGTGCATCAGCAGTAGAGGACTATTTAAAAAGACATGATGTTCTGATGGTCTACTTAGAAGGATAGCAGCAAACAGCACAGGGCATGATGGTATATTTATATGCTTCTGTCAGCTTTTAGTGTTCAAATGACTGTTTAATCACATTCTGACCAAGGGAGATTGCATGCAAAATTGTTCTCATTAGTTTCAGCCATAGTCTCTCGTGAGATTTGCAGGCTTCCAGTTGCATTTGAGTTTATATGAATTTGTATGAATACACACTCATGCTGGTGTGTAAGTGTCCACAAAATACTACAAGCTAACTTTCTGTATACAGTTGACCTGAAATAAGTGCATGTCTCATTAAAACTCTTACAGAACATGACTTCAGTAACATTTCACTCTTAGAAGTAACATTAAGGTCTCAGCTAAAGGAATTTCAGAACTCGTCTCTGTGGGCTGAGTCACTTTAATTGTAACAGTTCAGTTGTTTGTGTAGACTGCACTGGCTTTAAAAATCAAATGCCTAATAGCTCAATGTCTGTATGAGTTTCTCTGAGGCTCCTATAGGTGTCACAAAAAAAAGACAAAATTACACAGGGAAGAGCACAGACTTCCAAGAAGACCAAGGCTTGGCCCTAATGAGGAGCTTATAATCCATAGAAGTGATTGCAACTGTCTTGCTGGATTCATAGGTGAAAAAACATGTTTTTCAGTCTATCAAAATCTAGGGCATCCTTGTCTATCGAAATGTGGGTTGTGGCCTTGTAGCCAGACAAATGCTATTGCCTTTTCTAGTAGCAGCACAGGTTCTGAAATAATTCTGCGAGGACAAGGGTTTGTCAGATCTCAGCTGTCAGGGCTTGCCTGGAGCTTTGTTCTGCTCTTTTAACTATTAGAGCAGTTGTCTGAAAGAGTGATGTTACCTATTCAGTTTTAGCTTTAGCTTGCTTTTATATGGTTGTATAATTTAGTGCCTATTTTTATAATAATCTTCATCAGTTTCTCTGCCTCATGGGTAGAACTAACAAGTCTCTACTCTTTTAAAGATGAGCTATCTGAAGGGCAGCATGGAGAAGAACAGACATGGGACAATAGCAGAGGCCTGAAATCTAGGAACACGAGGTGGTACCAGAGCCAGCCAAGCTACAAGCAGCCACCCCACCCACCAAGGGGGTGTTGAGTAGGATAAAGAGGAATAAGCTCTCACCATCAGCCCTGGTGCCTTTCTCTTGGAGAAAAGCTGTGGCCAGGAAGATTTTGCCATAACCCTCTCTCCTGTTCCAGACTAGCAGGATTCACAGAGGAATCTGTGGATATCATAACAGTACAGAGAAGGGAGAGGTATTGCAAGGTCTGTAAATTCAGAAATGTTTTTGTTATAGTTGGCTGTATTTTTTTATAGTAATAAATAGATTTGGACTAACAAGAAGTTCTTTTTTTTTCCTAGACTGTTGTAGTCTAACAATACATTCTTAAATTCTTGACTTTCCATCCAGACAGTGTTTATGAGGCCCACAGAAACTGCATGAGCTGTACTACAGTACTGTCCTTTGAAGTGGGCAAACTGGGGCTATGGGGGGATTATATTTGATTTCCCTTGGCTTCATAATGGACACAGAGATTAAAAAAAAAAAAAAAGAGGAAAGCAAAAAAGTTTTTTTTTTCATTGCTGTTAAGGAGAGCTTCTACCCAGGTGTTTTGTATGAGGGAAAAGAGCAGGTATGCTAGAAATCCTTTGTCTGTCTTGGCAAGGGATGAAGGTGGAGGTTTATAAACCCAGTGAACCGACAAAGGATCTACATAAGATTGAGCTTGCTGCCAGGTTTGCAGGAGCGTGAGTCTGTGCAGTGCTTGTGTGTCCCTGACAGCTCCACTGCCAATATGAATTCCAGAATATAAGAGGAGCAAGAGGCCCTGCCCCTGGACCTCATTGCCAAAGGCTACACTGTGGTGAAGCAGTTGTTTGTTTACTTTCATAATATTACAGCTTGCAATCAATACTCACACAGTTTGCTGAGCCCTGAGGGGGCAAAATGAATGGGTTTTTCTTTCTATCTGGAGTCCACTGGCTTATGCCTATTACATGACTAGTTTTTAAACCAGCTCACCATGATTTAGAGAGGAAATTTCCAATGCAGAATTCATCCCCTGGGAAAAAAAAAGAGTCAGAAATAAAAAGAAACATGTTAATCACCCGATTTTCATCCCCTTACCCTTTCTGGCATTGCTGTGCTCTGTTCCTTCCTGTGCTCATCTCAGTATTTCTGCCTGTTGATCTTTATACTGTGACCTGTGTGAACACACTCCAAAATTGTTGGCTTCCTAAACTGTCATAGAAGGGTAGTGGGAGGAGGGGGCTTTGGAAATTTACTCACAGATGTCCATCTGAGTCCTGAGAGTAGCTGGCACTTTGCAGATACATGGCATACAAGAGCACCATGCAGCATATATTTTTGAAATACATTTTTAATATTGGGTTGGGATTCCCAAAATTAGTTCTGTGCAGAGCTGTGAAGCTCCATTATAAATAAAAATATTTCTCATCTTGCTAACACATAAGCAGCCAATTGTTTTTTTAATAGCTCAATAGGTTCCAGTAGGACAGTCGGCTAAGGAGGTTTTGTAAAGAAAAAAACAAAACCAGTTTTCTGGAGTAAAGTACAAATTTTCTGAATGAGGAAAATATCTTTGAATAATTTTTTTCTTATAATACACTATTTTAATAATTTAAAAATAATATTAAATTATCTTCTGCAAAACCCTGATGGTTTTGGGAGAATATGGGCGGAGTGTTTTCCAGAGTCTATTGTATTGATAGACAAAATTTCCAGTCTTGTGGTTTTGCATCCCAGGGAAAAGCTGTGCTCTGTTTTCCTCTCCTATCCTCCATCCCATAGGAGTTCTTCTGTAGTTCATCCAATTTTCCTCTCATCTCCACCATTACACTGTTACCCTCTGGATTCCTGAAGTTTTCTTTTGCTTTATTCTTTCCTTTCAATGCCTCCCTCCTTTTTTTCACCAGTCAAGAGCATGAGGTGGAGGCTGCTGGTTTTCTCCTGTCAAAATTGTTCAGTTCCCTTGGTCCCTGTTGGTGCTTTGCATGGGGCGTCACCAAGCAGAATGGAATTTGTTTCAGAGAGAAATTCGGTCACAATCCTTTCATGATAGTATCCCAAGTACCAGGGAGGTCATTGGTTTCCAGCCAGAGTCTTGCAAGACTGTCAGGTGCAAATCAGAAATGGTGTTGGTTTTTTGGGGTTTTTTTTGTGAGTTATGCAAATGAGACACTGAATGTAAAACCCTCGTTCAATAGTTTACAGCTGGTGATTTAGCATAAACAGAGTACCTATATCTCAAACCCATGATTAATTAAGTCAATCAGTTGCAGTTCTGGATATCAACTATGTTACTTTTGGAATGACAGCCTGCTACATTTTCATTAAACTAATCATATAACTAAACTCTGTAATTCAGAATCCTTTATGTATAGGAAGAGTTATGTTAATGCTGACCAAACATGCCATTTTATTGCTATAAATACCCTTAAAGATAGATACAGTTTTAACTAATCAGAAGTAAAAGAAACAACCAATGCCTTTTGTATTTGTTCAGAAAAGACCACAAGGCAAATTAATTAGTCTAAATCAAGGTGACGTGCTTTCAGGTGGGATGGATGAAAGCCAGAAATAGTTTGTCTTTTCCCACAAGTGTTTCATTTAGATTCACTTTTAAGTTTGAAATGCTGAAATGAGAGCTAGAAGAGCTAGCATTTTTGACTTAAATGAGAGGTAGGAGCAAGACAGTCTTGTAATTGCATGGATAGATTTAGTGTGTTTTAGTTTTTTCCCAGAGACTGCTTGTTACTTTTTTAAAGAGTTCTCTAATGAAATTCGTCAGATTCCTTTTTCATTTATCATGGTCCACTAATCTTTTTGCAAGAAAGAGAGGAGCATTATCAGCTATAGCAGGTAAAACCTTTTATTCATATGGTTTTGCTGATGTGACACCACATTCAGGTGGGTTTCGTTGAAACCAACACAAAGTAAGGGATACACTGAAAATTTTCAGAAGGAATTCAGCATTTCACCAAATGGAGCAGACCAACCATGATTCACTTCCATACCTGCTGGACAAGGAGAGAATCACAGATCTGGGAAGGTTCAAAATTTGGCTTCTGGCCATTTTGTTTGGCTTTCTGGATATTAGCATGCATATATTCACACAGATATGTTTGGGTTCTATTTGACATCTATGAAATTCTGTCCAAGTGGTGTAAATGAAAATTCTGTTGACAGAAGCTGTGGCAGTGAAATTTCACTTTCCTCCCCACAGTGAGAAGTTGTTACAAGGCCTCTGCTGTGCTGACATAATGCTTGAACTCTCTTGAAGGTATAAATGATGCAGAACCCTTATCACTCTGCCTATCCATAGATTTTGTACTGTTGCTTATCACTCAGTCATGGGATATTTTCTACATAAAGCTGGTAGCAAGGGAAAACAACCCTAACAGGATTCTTGGAATCTGAGGCATCACTTTCTTCCAGATATCAAACTCTGCTTTGACACCGGTGATTCAGCAACACATTTTTAAGAGAATGAATTTAAGAATCAAGGTAGTTATTAATGTAGCTTTCTTCATAACCAGGTGGGTTTTGAGATATCATTTCAGATATGCTGTGAACTATATTACTTAAGTATCACTGCCATAAAATTATTTTCTGTGGTGAGTGTTGAATGTGAAGATGTGAATTCTGCTAGCAGAAAAGCGTCAGAATTCTCATTAGAGGAAGTGTTTTTTCTGCCTTAAATGCTGCAAAATTGTTTTTCTGTAATGGTGAACATGTGGGTTTATTTTGCGATTGTTTTTATTCCTTTCCTTGCTGCCATTACTGATATATAATCAATTTATTGCCCAGGTGTCTGTGGAGACACCTGTGAGGAGCACTTTCACTGACAGGGCAATTTATTTGAATGGTGTAGCTATTGAATGGTATTGTTCTCCTGGCAGAAACCAGGAGAGTTTATAATAAATTGTACTCTGGGATGAAATCTAGATTCAGTAACCTGAGCTTTTACTTTACCAGTTCAACTCCTCTTTTCAGTGTTCTGGCAAAGTGTGACATTGTGCTGCTTACACAGGAGTGCTCTTGGAGACAGCCACCAGGCATGGCCTGAAGCTTAGCACACAACATTTGTTTATGATCAGCCACTAGACAATTTCACAGTTAACAGCTAAAGATCAGGCGTGACTCAGACACTCAGGTGTGGACAGTTTCTCCAGTCTGACACCAGGTTACTGGTCTAGTGGCCACGGTGTGGGTGGCTCTCTGCCTCTCAGTTCACAGTGAATGGGTGAAGAGCTCTGATGATATCAGCGTCTTCCCTCTTTCCCAAGCCCCACGGTGTGTAGGACACACTTCCTTGAGGGCAACATTATCCAAAGGATAACTTCCTCATTTGTAGGTAAAAATGAGTGTGTTGTGGGCCACTGAGATAGCAAACTGAGTGCCAATTGTCTGGTACCTTGGAATTGTTGCAGCCATTAAGTTGTTTTCTTAGTTTTACTGTTTTCAGGCACAGTTTTTTTACTGTGGTCTGCATTGTGTTTGGGTGCAAGGCAGACAAGCAGATGTTATGCCACAAAGCCATTTGTGCTTTTTGTCACATGGTTTGGCTTTTGAAGTGATTCATGCCACCACTGTGGTTTCGATTACTTTGAAAACAGTAAAGAAGTCTGTATATATATTGGAATATGCTGACTGTCTTTTGCGGTAAAATCTTACCTTTTATTCGTTCGGCCCTTTTTTGTGCATTGGTTTGATTTATGTGGAAGAGAGCTCTGGGGAAGGCATTTTAACCCTCTATTGTCCTGTTGCAACCTGTTCAGAATTGCAGGCATGCTCATGCAGAGGCTGCACTGGGATAATGTGGTGCCTTCGGACATGCCAGGTGAAGTTACAAAGAGAGAATGTGAGGCTGTCACATCTCGGGGCTTGTTTGATCAGCCCTTGTTTTGTAAGGTTGCAGTCTATGTTCTGCTGGTTCCAGCAGCAAGCAGTCAGGGCAACCTGTATTCCTAAAATGTACAATGAGGACTGTGTGGTTCTCGTGCAGGAATTAGTGAGCACATTTGAAATGCAGAGATTGTGTTGTCAAGTGGACAGAGCATCTGACAGGAGTCTGAGAAGAATGTGTCTTTCTTCAGCCTATACGCTGAGTCATTGTGTGATGTTTGGCAAATTGCTTCAACTGTTTCCCCCCACTGGAAATAGAAGACCCTGGTTTACAGCGAGATCTGTAAGAGATAGTATAATATATAGTGATTATAAAGATAGTTTTTTATCAAAGCTTGGATAATCATTGTTAGCAGTGGCATTAACTTTAATTTGTTTCCTTGACTGAATGGCCGTTTGACATATGCAATTTGTGTTTCAGTTGGGCAAACTGATCGTTGATGGATTGCTGCAGAGGTTTTGGTGATATTTTTTTATTTGTAAACAGAATTCTTATTTTAGTGAGAGTAAAGATCTTTATAATTTGAAGCCAATTGCCAACAGAGGTTTGCAAATTGCTAACATAAGGTTCAAGTAATTTACATAAGGCAATACTGATGTTTCAAGTATCTTTTACATTGTTACAGAAATGGTGTTCCTTCTGGTATAACATTTACACCTTGTTTTGGAACAGTGTTAGCTGCTGCTGAAAAGATCATGAAACTAAGTGACAGAATCCATTTATTTTTTTGTGTTTGCATCACATCGTGGTGCCAAATGACCAGTGGTTACCCTCCTCACCTCTGGGCAGAGATTTGGGATTCTGCTGTGAGGTGGTGTCCCACATGTGCCAGTGGCTTTGCTGCTGCTGTGGTTTGTGCAGCAGCTCCTGGATTTCAGGCTGGTGGTCTCTGAGCTACAGCAAAACAAATATGCATTGATTCTGATTGACTGAAACATAGTTGAAAACTATGATGAACAGGGCCTGTTATCATGTCTGGATTGTTGATTTGAGTATTTTCCACAGAAGCCCAGATATCCACTGTGGAAATATGTGAAATGCATCGTTGATCTTCTCTTCCTACCTATGCAGGACATGGCTTAAAAAGCATAACAGTTTGACCACTGTCTCCAGAGGAGCAGACCACAAATTAACTGGTTTGGTGACTGATCACAGAACAGCTGAATGTACAGTGTCTGCTGCAGGAACTTACACTATAAAAGCTCAGCAAATGCTAGTTTGTCCTAGATTTGTCCTTCTTGCTGTCTACCACATGCTCACATAAAAGGCTTTAGAACATACCTGAATGGGGCATTCTAAAAGCCATTCCCCTGGATGGGCCCCTGCAGCAAGAAAATCTCTTCAGCTTGAATCCTCTTTTTCTTTGCTGTCCTTTTCATTCAGTTTTCAATTCACTTATTTATATTCTCTGTCTCCACTTGTTGTCCCAGGAGATGCCAGACAATAACCTCCTATGCTGTAGATACAGGGCTTTCTGAAACTCCACAGGTGAGGTAAATTGAGCAAGATGAGAACTAATTTTAATTAATTCACAAATGTTGCATTATACAATTATATCGATATTAAGAGTGGAAACACCTCATAATACCAAAGTTTCAGATTATTAATATTCCCTCTACAGTGGTCCATAATTAGTTAGAATAGATTTGACCAGTTCTACTCTTGTGGTGTGATAACATACCAGGCCTGAAAAGGTCACAGCTGCTGGGATCTAAAAAGACTCTTACAGTTTTGCTCACATTAGTTCCTTAGCAATTCAGTCAGGTTGATAAAAATAGAAATAATAAATGGAGAAGGCTGATGCTGATATTATAGCTTTTATTTGCCATTTCTTTTGGTCAGAGTCTTTACACCACAAAAATTTGTTCAATGTGAAGAGATCTTCATGGATTAGAGAATAAGACTTTTACCAAAACTTCTTCTACATCTTATTGTGATTCTTTGAGCAAAACTGGTTTATCTCTGGCTGCTCTGCAGGCTGGAGCATCTGGGGTTTGCTGTAATCTGTGTTTTGCTGTCAGTATCCCTAGAGGACTCATTGCCAGCTGAAGAGAGACAAAAGATGGTGCTCCCACCAAGACTGCACCTTTGCTTCCCTTTACCCTTTTGTCAAGTAACCTGATGAAAAGACCAACTATGACAAGCACGGGCTAGCTGAGAGTTTTCCCACAATCTGGGAATTAGCTGATCATGGAACCATTTGGTCTCTTGCTACTTAAGCCTGACACAAATGTGTCATCACACAGGAGAGAAGCTGGCATGTAAAATGCTTTCCCATAGGCAGTGCGTTTTTTTAATCCAGTGGTGCACAATAAGCTTAAAGGAACAGGCGCAGTGATAATCATCTGTAAAATCAGGGGTTCCCTAGTGTTAAATCAGGCAATTTTATATGACTATGAACTCTCAGTTTCTTTGCTAGTTTGTTCAGTTGCTTTCAGTCATCTGTTGTGAAAGGTATTTAAATTCTTGGATTGCCTTGCAATCCTCTGTTTTGGTTAGGAACACACATTAGTTGGAAATGAAGCCATAGATTGGGTTTACCATATAGAGGTTAGGAAAACCTTAGTTATTTCTAACCTTAGTCTGGCAAAGGATTAATGAAGGTGCTGAGGTATTACTATCTTGTTGCTAAGCCATTTTAAAAACTGGACCTGCAAAGTTAGTGACAGTGTATCTCTGGGTATAGAAAAGTTTCATTGAATAATGATCTGTAAGCTGCTCTGACTCTTTAACCTGCTATTCCATCAGGTTTCATGTGTTTGCCAAGCCACATGGCACAAGAGCTGGGGGTATTAAAAGTGCTTTAAAAAATTTTGAATTTTTGTCACAGTCCAAATGGGGTTGGATTACCTTGTCTTTTTTTAAGCAATGACACTATCCTCTGAGATAAACCCCATTTTATCCAATAATTAAAGTTGAAGTCCATTTGGAAAATGAGGTGATTTGAGAATATTTGTGTTTTAGAATGGGATACAGTGTAAGATGGGGGTGTTTGAGGTATGTCACAGGTGACATTCCTGACTATTTTGTGTGCCCTGAAAGTGTATTTCTCAATGCTTATCAGTTCGGAAGCTATTCTTTACACAAATGTGGTTTCACTGGAGTCACAGTAGCTCTGCTGTGCATAAATCCATCTATACTCTCTGTATTTTACAACTCTGGGTCAAACTGTGAAGAGCTGAGATAAGGAATACATTAAGTAGTCCATAGGTGGTGAGACAAGAGCCTGCATCGTGGTGCAGGTGGCAAGCACTGGCAGCTGATCCAGCTCCTCCATCATAACCTCAGGTGAACTCACTTGTGCTGATCACGGCGTTTCTCCCAGTAACCCTGCTGAGAGCTGGTGAGAAAGCACTGACCCCTTTGTGAACCTCACAGGCTCCACATGCCAAGGCCTGAATTGCCACCCAGATGCCAGTGAGGTCAAAGAGTCATGAGAAGATGCTGTGCAAAGCATCCTCTGCAAAATACATCATTTTCCATCTCCCTCCTCCTCCCTGGCCCTGACACATGCAGATGCTTGTCATCAGGGCAGGGTTTCTTTGTGAGTGTTGGAAGTGAGGCTGGATCCACCTAAATCTGTGCCCCTGCTTGATGTTCTTGAGTTAAAATTGATAGCAGAGGATTTTGATTCTCTCCTGTGTCTCATTGCTTTGTGCAATCCTGTACCTGGCAGCTCTGGGCTACACACCTCTTTTCCAGCTTCCTTCCTACTCTGTATCTCCCTATAAAGGCATTTAAATGAGATTTAGCTTCTTGATGTGTTGCCTCATACATGCAGAAAAGTCACTGTCAGTAAAATTTCTTTGTGTTAGTCTTCTTTTCTCTGCCTTTTTTACTTTTCATGCAAAAAGAGTGTCTTAGCACAGTGTTATGAGGTTATGTTGATTAGAATAGCCAGTAGCCCAGAGTAATGCTAAGTGGGTAGAGTTTGGTGTTAATGTATGAATTTGTATCATGACAGAAAGGCTCTGCAGAAAGGGCCTTGGTCTTCATTGTGTTTTCGTTGAATTTGCTTGTTACAGGTTGCGAGTTTTTGTGCATAACACATCCTGTCATCTTGAGCAGATTTATACAGATAAACATTCTGATCATGTGTACAGTCATTGTACTCTAAGCATGTCTCTCAGAGTGCAAGTTTACAAGTCAATTACCAAAATCTCCTGGTTTAAAACATATTGTAGGCAGGTCAGTGGGCTGAAAATATGATTTTACAATTCTGAGGAAGAATCTTTTGTTTGGGAGTGGATTGTATTTGAGGAAAACCAGTGTATTTCTTATCACCCTTTGATCTGTATATGATGTATCTTGTAACCTATGTCTGTCTCTTCTTTTGTGTTACAAAGCAGAGCTTTCTCAGGGTATTTTGTACACAGCTAGACCTTGATGTTCTTAGTAGTCTGTGTCCTTGGTCTGTTAGGTCAGTGTTCTGTGTTATGAACCTCAGAACCTCACAGAACATAACACATAACCTGTGTTATGTTCTGTGTTATTTTGGAGTTTGCAAAAATGTGAAATATACTGAAATACCTCTGTCTTTTCTTTTTCAGGATATAAAGTTTTGAACAGTGCCTCCCCAAGAAGTGTGATGAGAAATGGCTTTAGGAAACAATACCCAGAGAAGTTATTCCATCATCCCCTGCTTCATCTTTGTTGAGGTGAGTGCAGCATTCAACTGCCAAGCCTACATAGAAGGCAGCTCTTCCCTGCAGGAATTAAGTAATTTGTTAGCCATTTCATTTGTAGCAAAGATGCTGTCTTAGTTGATCGCACAGATATCAGTCTTCACACTTAGTGCCATCAGATTCTTCTGAAAAAAATCCTGCATGAGTTATCCAGGTCTCAGGTACAAGCTTGCAAGAACAAGTAGACACACTGTGTATCCAAGACTTCTCTGTCTGGTTTTCTGGCTGGTCCTGTGGTGGGCAGTAGCTGCAGGTGTAGATCAGCAGCAGGTGATTGCCCATCTTCCCAATCTTTCCTGAGACCTCTCTCCAACTTGGTGCTGCACAGGGATAAAGCTCACTAAAGGAAATTTCTGATCTCACAGTCTGATGGTTCAAGGGGGTGGGAAACAACACTCAGCTCTGATTTCAGTTCAGGTGGAACATAAAATGTAGATGAGGCATGCCTGACCTTTAAGTGTGATGGAGAAGCTTGGCTAGCACAAGGGCTGAGAATTGTCTAGCAGTGAATCTACAGTTAATGCTCCATGTCTTCATTAAAGGCAGTTGGTGTGGTTGGGTTTTTAATTATTAATTTATTATTTTATTATTTTAATCCATACAGATGGCAGTTTGTGGTTCTTCTTTCACTTAGCCTAACAGTGATAGACTGGCCAACATTCATTATTTAAACCCATGATTGTTCAGTTAGTGCTTATAAGGATGGGACAGTTTTCCTGGCAAGGGAAGCAACTCTGTGTTTCCAGGGAGGATGAAAGCTTCCATCAGATTTAGATGGTAAAAAGGAGACAACTGCCTGTAAATAACCACCATCAGAGCCACCTGTCTGATGTAGCTTGGATGGAATGCTCACTCTTTGGCCAAAGTTCTGAGGCTACTTGAGCTCTTCCATAAGAGAAGAGCCAGGAACTGTCAAAGGATTAATTGTTGTTCTGATGGAGACAATGGGTCACTGCTTTATTCTAAGAGCTGGAGAAAGAAAGGGTAGAAATGAGTGAAAAGCAGAAATTAGATCAGAAAAACACCCAATAAAAACAATCAGGAATGAGATGTCTTAAATTTATTGCTTAAACAAGCAGCTCTGAAGACTTTTAGTCCTCTAAAGAAATGAATGATGGGCCTGGTTGGCAACCTATGACAGTGACATAAATTGTTCCTCCTGTAGACAGACTGACATGAGGATTTTTTGCTCCATAAATGTACATTCCTTGTCCTTTCACATAGTTGATTTGCTGATTAAAACACAACATTAAATTAAAAATCAGTCAAAACCATAGAGGTAGTGTCTGAAAAGATGTTCTCTCTGCTACGTTTGATAAAAGCATTCTTCCCCTCTTTGTCCACAGTACAGATTTTTAATGTAGCACTACTGGGACTACAAATTCACAGACTTGTGTCAAGCACTGTAGCATTAAACAACAGGAAATCTAATTTCCTGCTGGGAGTGCAGAGATGATTGATAGTAGCCATTCCATCTGAAAAGTCCCTGTAAATCATAAGGCACACTGGAGGTGTTGTTCTTTTCCCACTGCTGTGCTTTTGAGAATAAAATAAGTGGGGTTTTTTTTTTTTTTTTTTTTTTTTCCAAGGAGCTGCCCCAGACACCAAGCCTTGTGCTGGATTACTTGGGTTAGGCCAGACCCTATTTTTGTTGCTTTGAAGCAACCATGAGAATTGATTAGCAGTGTGACACCTTGCTGTTGCTGTGAAAAGCAGGACAGCTAAAAATAATGTTGTCTGCTTTCCTGACAATGTTTTTCTGTGGGAAAACAATCCAGCAGCAGCCATGCTAGCTGATCATAATAGGAAAAGAGATAGTCAGTGAAAAATTATCATAGGCGTGTTCCATAGAATGTGCTGCCTCCCCCACTGGAATCTTGTCCTCTGATTAAAAGTTTTGAGGTATTTGCTCTTTGGAAAGTAATGCTGAGCCTTGATTGTCATGTCAGATGCCCTGCCAGTAGGTATTTGCTAACTGCCTACTCTGCAGTGTGCCTTTATGAAATTGTGGTGGCAGAGGTAGAAATGAGGTGTCACAAGGAGTTTGGACACTTTAAATACCATCATACTTCAGTCTGTACAAATAAGACTCAGTTTCAGCCGTTATTCTAATTTCCATTTTTTTCCCATTTCATTTTCCTCCCACTGAACTAACTTGTAGCAGTTAGTTATTATGGAACCTGACCTGAAGATGAATGGCTCATTATAAAAACTTAAACCCTGTGCCTGACTCTACAAATTCCTTTTTATGTTCAAAATATGGAAGTTTTAATAATAAAGAGATAATATGTGATGTCTAATCTGAAATGACAGAAATGTTTAATCAACATTTTCATTCTCTAATTGGAAATACAATGTCATGTTATGAGTGGATTTAAAGGCTAAAGAGGGAATTATTAAACTAATTTTGATCCACTTATCAAATCTGAGTCCCTCTCCCAAATAATGCAGGCAGCTTTCTGGATGGCTCTTTATTATATTATAAGAGGTGTCATTACAGTCTGGCATTTGTCACCAAATGTCTGTGAAGATTTGGCGCAGTACATTTTGTTAAACATGTAAACAATTAACTAGGATGTGCAGGACACCAAGATTCTCCTTTTCCCTGCCCTCCTACACTGACAGCATCCTGAAAGTAGCCTTCAGGAGACTGTCTCCCAACCTTGGTTTGCATTTGACAAATGTTAAATAATAGTGCAAAGATGCCCTACTCTGTAGCTTCCAGAGCCCTTTGGAGTCAGTGATGGACCCAGAGCATGCAGCAAAGGCTGTAGAGCTGCTTTTGAAATGCCCTGGATCTATCCCAACAAATGCCAATAGTGCACAGCAGCCCGTGTGAGGATTTGTTGATGGCAGAACTGATCACTAAAGTGGTCTCATGGGTGGCAGGCAAGCATGAGGGAAAGGAGGAGAAGCAGCGTCTGGGATGACAGGAAGCAAATTCTCCCATTCTTCCTTTTTCACTTATGGCGGACTTTGTTTGCCAAAGCCCTTTGTGGGGCATCTCCTCCCTCCTTCACGTGCTGGGACAGAGCAGTGTCAAAAACATCTGTAATAACATTTCAGCACAGCTGTGCCATTATTTTGCTATCCCACTTTACAAGGTTTGATCCAGGGACTGCTGTGTTGCCTCCTTCCATGGACCATCTACGTGGGTGCTGGTTGAAGGTGGGGAAAGACACAGATGGCAGATGTGTTTTGCACATGAAAATACAGCCAGTTTTCTGCAGGCGAGGGATAAATTGTCAGAACAACTAAAACTCCCTGAGGTCCGGGCAGTGCCAGGGATATAAGTGGGAGAAGTGCAATGCCTGGCAAATCCCAGTCCTCTTCCTGTGGGACTGGTGAGCTATCATGAGGTCTTCATCCAGCACTGTTTTCCATGCTCTGTGCTCTTGCCCTCTCTTTGTTCATCTCATTTTGGCAGTCAGCTTTCTACGAGAAAACTCAGGCTAGGGGGGTGTAGGACAGAGTCCAGTATGGCTTTGGATTTGGCAGGTCAAAGTGTTGTCCTTTCTTTTGCAGCCTTTTTGATGCTTATCGTTAGAGACAGGAAGTGCAAGGCGATGTGATAATTGCATTTAGCAAATAGATGTGAAAGGAAAGTTTCATACAGTGAGTAAAACGCCACAACCACACATGACTTCAGGGGGAAGGCATGAGAGCAACTTTAGAGCCATTGTGTCTGTTTGAATGGTGGTTTTTGAAGAAGCAGTATCCCTTTCTTCCTGCAAAGAAAACCCTCTTCTCAACGAGAGTTAGGACTGTAATGGCTCACTAGGCAACAAAAGGAGAAATTTAGCCTGGAATTTCTGCTGATGAGGCATTTTCTACTTCCTTTTTCCTCCTCCTCACAGTGCAAGTCCTGGCCTGAGGGCTTAAGTTGTTTCAGGGAGTTATCTAAGGATTTATTTTCAAATGCAGTTACTCTTGAAGGAGTTGGGCACATGAAAACACTTAAATTTTCTGGAACCAGATTTAATTTAATTGTCTTAAATTGATCAAAGAGTTACTGAATCCCAAAAGGCTTTGATATATGGCTGATGTATATTCTTCATTGTGCTTCATTGTGGATTATTGTAATCCTGACTTTGACAAGGTAATAGGAGCAGACTCAAATATGTAACACCATTAAAGCTTAAAACATTGCACATCTTTAAATTATGTAATCTGAAGATCCCACTTTTTCACACTAAATCCATTATTTTGCCCTCAGGAAAGCTCTTGCAGGCAGAGTGGAAACTGTTTCTTCTTGACAACCCAATATATAGGTTGGGCATTGCAAATATAATAATTGTAAATAAAAGGACATTGCAAAGGCTGAGGATTTAATATGAAAATATCTTCTCTCCTTCCCTCAAATGAATAAAATAAAAAACCTGAAAAATAAAAACTTATAGTCTGACATTTATTTTTGTACAAACTTGGGTTTGACCTGTAGATGTGCTGTAGTCTCACAAGATTTCTATAGTGGGGTACTTTTTCCTTTACTTCTTGCTGTTTTATGTTTGGACAGATTGCATCATCTTCAAATATCAGTTCAAATGTAATTTAAAAAAAAGTTACAACTTACAGAAGCACTGAAGGAAAGCATTCTTTTTCCTTGCCCATATACATTTCTGTGTCAGTATTTCGTGTAGTCAAGCCAACAACTGAGCTACCGAGTAGCAGGAGAATTTCTGCAATACTGAAATCATTTGTGTAAGTGAGACAAGTGCCTCTTGAACTTCTGTTTGTCATCAGCATCACAGCAGGGCTTGGGGACCTGTGAAAAAATCCATGAATTTAGAACATTCAGGACATTATGTGGTACTTGTTTTATTATAATGTTTTGGTTAGGTGTTCTGAAAATTAAAAAGTTTTGGTACATCTGGGTATATTGGCTGGTGCCCTCTAATTTTTAGCAGTATTTGAGGAGTGTGAAATGACCATTTACATCTTCTGTAGTCCTCAAAGTTACATTTGTAGGAGACATTGAATGTATTGGAAGTGACTTTTTTTTTGTTTATTTAAAAAAAAAGAGTCTCTCATAATAAAAGCTTGCTGGTTGCATTAGAGCTTTAATGATATCATCAAAATTGCATAAAGGCCATAGAGACATAAGACTGCAATTTTGGATATTCAAAATACAGTATTTTTTGTCAAGATAATGTCCAGTTCTCCTAGAGAGTGCAAAATAAATCCCGTCAGAATTTAACATAACCTTTAACTGGGAAAGCATCCCAAGGTGAACTAACTTCCAATCAGCTGCAAGCCCTCAGTGACTCTGTTCCTTCCTTCTCCATCTATGCCATGCTTGGATGTGCTGTGCTGCTCCACTGGGGTGCTGTGAGGGCAAAGTGCCCCGAGGGACGTGTGGTGTGCTGGTGCTGTACAAACTGCCTGTCATTAGATCCCCACTGAGCCTGTGGGAACTGGTGCTGACAGATGCTGTGCAAATTCGGAGGGGCTCTTCTCCTAGCAGGGTGATGTTCCTGCATAACTCCGTGTGCTTCCAGTCACTTCTGTTTCTTGGGATTCATTGTTTCTGATTTTATTCACTCAGCATATATATCTCTTTCTCCTTGCTGCTTTTTCTAAAAATCTCTTTATGTTCCCCATTTGCCAGTCATTCCTCAGTATTTGCTTTCTTTGTCCTCCACATACCTCCTTTGTTCCAGGTGACTGGATAAGTCCATATTGTAAATTTGGCTTAATCTCAGTGAATAGGTGTCTCTTGAACATTGGATTAGTTTTGTTGAATTGCTAAGCAGCTTTCATATTACCTGACTATAAAAAAATCCTTCTAAGTGCTTCACAATTAGGCAGAGAGCACAGATAACTCTTGGCCAAAATAGGCACTGTGAAATAAATCTGATTATTATTTGAGTTCCCTTAGCTTCTTGAGGACCTATTAAAATTAACATTAAGAGGTTGCCATGAGAGATTAGGTGCTTTACTGAATTTTTCTTTAAAACATAAGTAAAAGAAGGATTGTATTCCTGCTTGCAGAGACATGAAGCCTTTTTTTTTTTTTATCTTTCCCTTTATCCTGAAAACTTCCCATTGCAAATAATCCATTTGACAACCTGAATAACATCTTAGGGTTTCCACCAATGAATCTGGTAGACTTTTCCAGGAAGGCATTAAAGGTGCCAAAAGCTCTTTGTCTTTATGAGTAATAAAGAAACGCACCTGGTAGTAGAGAAAAATGCTGTGAACAAATTGCTTTACCTGTTTACATTGTGCCTTGAAGCTAGCCAACACTTTTGAGAGCTACTGTACATATGTTACTCTGTTTAATCAGGTTTCTAAGAGAAGGAATTGTACAGGTCTTTTTACATACCCAGCAGTTAGGGAGATTGGATTTGCTCTGGTGCTGAAGTACAAATGCATTTTTCCCATTTGTTAGTTAAAAAAAACACCAATAGCTTTAGTGGATTCTTGATAGAAAAACTACCGATCAGAAAGTTTGTGTTAATCTTTGAGAAAAGGGGTTATGAACCAGACACTGTTCATGCAGGTGTCCTGTGTGTGCAGAAGTATGCAAGCTATTTTTGAAGCCTTCTAAGTTGGAAGGTATTTCCAGTAATTATGGAGCTGCTTTAACTAGGCTTAAAATAGCAATGTGAAAATACACAGGACACAATAAGTAACTGCCCATTTTTTCCCTCCTTTCTTTTCAGAAGTATACTTAGGTTTTAGTTTCATGGATATTGCTGTAAAGCCCTTAATGTGTTAACTTTTGTTTGTTTGCCTACTTCAAAACCCTAATGGATTTCCATGTTTTCTTTCCCAAGCACACAACACAGAGCTATTTATTTCCTCAGATACAAGCAAATTTGGAGATCAAGAAAGGTGCAGTGCATTATCAAATTATTGACAGCTCTGTGATATAGCTGCACCATTTCCTCTGGTCTGCATCTGTGAATAAACTTTTTTTTTTTGTTTTGGTCTGTAGGAATATCTCTGCATTTACTTACCATGATAATTTGTATAAGTTACATGAGGTTCTAAAAAAATTAGAAAGGAATCAACAGGGACTCACAAATGCAGTCTAAGTAACCCTAAGTACAACAATGAAGCCTTTCCAGAACTGATCAGTAAAAAATACATGAAAAATGCAGGAGCAAAAGAAGATGCTTAAAGCGTATTTTGAAATACTAAACCCATCCCAACTTTTTGACAGTGGCTTTGACATCAGGAGAATTTTTAAAAGTGGAATAGTTCTTTTGAAGCATCATGCCCAGTTTCATCAGGACTTGATTTCTGGTTCCAGACCAGCCACTCCAGACATTGAAAAGGAGGCATTTGTTTTAGCAGTGTTTCAAGGCTGAAGTCATTAACATCAGCCTTATGGCAAAAAATATTTGTTTCAGTGATATAGCTTTGAAAGAATATTGGCATTTTCTGCTCTCTAGAAATTCCAGCTGAGTTTTAATACCAGCTCTAGGAATTGGTCTGCCAAGCCTTGTGCATCCTATACAAACCTTAGGTACTGCATCAACCCAGAACTTCTCCAAGCTTCTGGCAACATTTGGGTGCCTTTTTCTGGGTAGCAAATAGCTTCTAAATTGTGACATCTTCTCCCTCTAAAGCACAAATGGATAATCCAGTTGCCAATACCTGAGTAACATGAAATAAATAGATCTATTATGAGTGCAGTAGAATGTGGCAACAACAACAAAAAATCTTTCTGGAGAAATGATACTTTATGTTTCTGTATTTCCAACTTGCTTGGCCAGTGCACCTCAGGTTTCATGATCTATTTTGTAGCTTCTGGGGCATTCTGAAGGGACATCTGGTGCTTCTTCTCAGTCCATTCCCATATCCCAGCGTTTTCACAATAAACAATTGTTCTCTGATATGTTTCCTCCACTGGTGTACTTCACCAGGAATTTCTGTCAGGTGGTGGATACAGTGCAAGTAGACTTCAGATCCCATTCCTAAAGTCAGAGCAAATGCTTTTTACACAGGTAGGCTTGTACACGTCATTTTGACACAACTGTGGCAACTGCTCAGTGGAGCTGTTGAAGAGACTGAATGAAAATGGGGATACACAATAAGGATGTGTTTGCAGGAAATAAGTGAGACAGTAGGAACTGATGCTTTGAGAGTTGTTGCATCTTGTGCATATGATGCCAAATGGGCACTCAGGTCTTAACACACATGAAATTATTACTGATGATTGTGTGTGCTTACAACAATGATGACAGATTAACCCTCAGTTTTAGAGTTCATGAGCCTTCATGGATTATCTTTCAGCTTGATGCAATGCCTAAAATAATATTTCTGATTCAGAAGTTCAGGCTAGGGTCAGATTTAGGATATCTGTATAAATTCACAATGATAAATTCTGTTAGGTCTTCCTGGAACACGACAGTTTTCAATTAAAGAATCAGGAGTTAAGATGCATCTTTGTTTTGGAACAGAGTGATTTAATGGTCAAGATTTCTGTTGCAGATAGACTTTTAGAAATGGTTGTTAGGTGCATGGTTGATCAATATTTTACTGAGAACACAGTCGATTTTTAAAGAGTTGTTTCACATTTCAAGACACCAAATGGGTGTTCATAATGGTGTGTAACTCTTACTCTTGAGTGACATGTTTACAGCACCCACTGGGATTAAGATCTGCATCACACTGCACATCCTGAGAGTCCCATGGATGGCTGTGATTTCTACTGGCAGTGATTCTGCTTGTTTGCAGAGGGTCAGTGCAAAGAGCCCAAAAGATTAAAACATACCCCAAAACCTGCTGTGCACTTCTTTCTCTTATCATTTCCTTTATGACCTAAACAAAAGAGCAGATAAGTGGAAGAAACCATGTCACAGACTGGGTTTAAAATGCATTTGAATAGTTTGTTAACTTTTCACAGTTCTAGGGCATTATTAACTTTTTATGATTCTAGAGTAATTATTGATGAGGTCTATGAAAAATATGCTGCAGTAAGATTAAAGCAACTTGGAAATAATGACGCGGTTATTGCTGGAGTTGCTGTCAGTTTTCTCATGAGTTCATTATAGTGCATTCTATAACTTAAAGGATAGATACACTTGGTCTTATAATGGCCAAACTATTCCTGTGTTTCCTTCTCCCACCTATTAAATCATACATGTCTATCCCCAAAATCAATAATCTATTGTTCATCACTACTTCTGGACTTTAGACTTTGCATACCTGGCAGGAGCTCTAATAATAATGCTAATCCTGTATCAGTACTTGTTACGTACTTCACTAAAGCACAGAAATTTAGTGTGTGGTTATGATGTGCAGATGTACAACATTATTGAATTAATACCACCTTTATTTAGTTTACACCATGTATAACAGACTGCTTGGTTTCCCAAAGCTCTTGGTGAGTTGTGCATGCTTCATAGTGAGAATAAGGTTAGAGAGGCTTTAAAATAGTTTGTGTTACTTTTTCATAGTGGAACTATTGATTCAGTTTCCATTTGATTTACTGTAGTCTCAACACTGCATTTTTTATAAAATTACAGCAAAAAGATTTGTAAATGTACTGCATAAATGTAGTCTAGTTTCTTATTCGAGCCTGACCAATGTAAGGTTCCAGTTATGATGGAGTGAATTAACTTTTCAAATAGATTGGATAGCAGATTGTACTTTTATAAGTTTTATAGTTGTGCTAATATTTGACTTGAAGCTAGATAGGTCAGCAGTTATCAAGGATCTTTATGATCTTATTTAAACCTGCCAAAGCAAAAATCATTTCAGGTCTGTTACAGTGATGGGGAACATACTGAAACTCTCAAACTGATCAAATTGTGGGAATAGAGGTGGTTTATACAGTACTGGTACCATGTGAATAAATAGCAGCATTGGTTTAACATGTTGAGTTTCAGTCTTTTTCATTCTTAGTGAAAGTATATTTCCGTAGAAGGAGTAAAGCAGTTTGCGACTTGGAAAAAACTCAAACTAGATGTGTTTGGACAAGAAAGGCAGCCAGGGTCAACCAAGTGAACAATAAACCCAAGTCCTTACTCCTTTGAGTTAAAAAGAAAGGTCATAGACTCACGGAGTGATTTAGGTGGGAAGGGTTCTCTGTGGATTTCTAGGCATGATGCAGCTCAGAAAAGCAGCAGCTGGGTGAAGTTCCTTTGGGCCTTGTCCAGATAAGTTTTCTGATTGTCTTACAGGTAACCTGGTTAGTTTTTGAGTATCCTCATAGGAAAACACTGCCCTAATATTCTTTCTAATAAAGTGATGCAACCTGGCTTGAAAGAAAAGGCATCTAGGCCCGATGACAGAAAAAGAAGAAGGGAGGATGCAACAAAAAAGAGAATGGGTAGCAAAAAGCAATAAAGAAATTATTCATGTAAAAAAAAAAATTCTTCCTTTTTGACTTTTAGAGCTGTGTACAGTTGGAATCCCATTTTGTCTGCCCAGTCCCTTTTTCTTGCAGGAACTTCACCTAGGTATTGGCATGCCCAGTATGAAATCTGTGTTGACTGTAGTTAGCATGTAGATTCCTTGTCCATGTTGAATATTTTAGAAACCAACACATTGGAGAAAGATTCTTGTTCAAGCCTTGACACATCACTCTGTTTCGTGAACCCAGTGAGCTGCATTCCTGTGCTGCCTTTTCCTAATATCTGCATCCAGAAGTGATTTCCACTGCACTCTTTTCCATACTGTCCACTATTCAGCTCCCTATAAAAGCCATTTGTGACTCCTGATGCTGTGCCTCGGTTTAGTAATACTTGTTTTAGTGAGAAGGAGATTAAGCTGCCCTTAGTGTATGTGGAGACTTGTTAAATGAGCATTTAGAGGAACATCAGTAATGTTAAATCCGGGTTCAGACATGACTACACTTGAATTATATCCAAACCTTGTCACAACAAATAGCCATAGTAAATAGCTTTGAATATTTCTCTTTGTTTTGATTGGGCTAACATTGAAAAGAGAATGATACCTTTAAGTGAAAGGGGAAAAGGTGAGCACCAGAACCTGGTGGGAATTTATGAAAGTTTTCAAACCCCAAGTCTTCTCTTCTTCCTTACCTTGCATTCAAAATTACATAGCAAGATGATTACAAGTTCTGAAAAATTAAGCTGTCATTATTAATTTTTTAATATAACTGCCTGCTGGTGATAAAGAATTGTACTAAAGGATTGGCTCAGGCACAACATGACTTGCATGCAGCAGAGGAGATTCAAAGTAGTAATTGTTTTTTTTAAAAGCTTCCTGTTCAGCTGGGAAAATGTTGAAGGCAAATAAAATGGATTTCATAATGCATTATACATATTAATAAGACTGTGAAGTAAAATGTCTTTGACTGTTTTCTGTTTAATTTAAAACATTGTCTCTATTTGATTTTTATTATTGGTCTAAGAGTCCTGCAATCTTGGTATCAACAGATAGGTTCTTTTTGGCAGTAAGTGCTGCATTTATCAATGTCTAATGACTGTAAAGCTGCACTACCCTATTAAATAGCATGGATCTGGAAGCACATGCAAGTATTATGAATTTTAATAAATGCTGTTCTGTGAATGACAAAGATTTAGAGCTCCAACCAGCTCCAAGGTTGTCAACTCAGATGGAAAGCTTTTAAACCTGGTAGAACAAGGCCACAGAACAAGCATCTAAGGACATGATAAGGTCAGTGTTGTTAGAGTAAGGCTAGATTTGATTTTCTCTCTTCTACACATGAATTCTGCAGTGCCTTGGCTTTCATTGGAGACAGCAGTTCATCACAAAGGTATTGGAGCACAAAATAACTAAATACAAACACAGCAGGAATTTCCATCAGAAAATACTGGAATTGATTTTTTTAGCATAAATTTTGATATAGTATATTTACTGAAATTCCAGTGGTAGATCCCATGTTGCCCAATTAGTTCACTTAGGAAAGAACTGACTATGCTGGATTTTTAAGATTCATTGTTTTGTGTTGTGTGTTAATACAAATCCTATAAATACACTACATCTGTTGCCTGCAAGGGATTGCCACCTTTAAGGCTTCTGCAAGATGTTGCAGACTAAGAGGAAAGTAAGGGAGCTGCAGTTCTGATTTGTACAGCTCGGCTTTTGCTTCTAGGAGAGGCCCCATCTGCCAGTCTGGGGGCTTTGTTGCTTGATGCTAACAGGGAGAGCAAACTGGGCAGGTGGAGTTTCAGGTTCTCTGCTTTGTGATTTAAGCCATGTCAGCTGCTTGGAGATACCATCAGAGAAACACATGACATTTCAGAAGAAGAAAGTAGCCTGGAAACTTTGGAGTTGGAAGATATCTCCCAGTGAATTTTTTTTTTTTTCCCAAATTAAATTTGGATTCCAGCATGCTTCTGGTAGGATTTAGGATAGGATGCAGAGCAGCATCAGCAAGCAGATATTCTCCAAAGCTCTGCAACACCAGCAGTGCAAAATCACGTGCTGTGTTTCTGCATTTGGGCACTGTAAGGGAAGGGCAGGGCAGCAGGGAGCCCCTGTGTCTCTGTCTGTGCACTGAGGGGTTGTGGTACCTGCCAGACCTGCAACACAGGGGTCCTGCTGTGCATTCCCTGGGGTATTTCCACTTGTCTGCTGTCCTGACATGAAAATCAAAAATGCAGCAAGGCTGCTCCTGTGCCTGTGCTGACCATCTTCTCATCACCTTCTCTGCACCTATCTCAATGACAATTACATGTGATTTGTTTGTGTACTCGTGCCACTGGAGATCTTTCTGTCTAAAGACATCAAAGTGCTTCACAGCTATTAAGAGAATACTGAGCTGATTTAACGAAGAAGAGGAAAGAGCTGCATTGTCCCCAGCCCAAGCAACACTTGCACCAAGGAGAGTGACATCCTTCACCAGCAGGACATAAGGCAGTTGTGAGCCTTTTCTTGGCAGCTGGGCTCTGAACATCTGTCATAACCAGGAGATAGCTAGAGAAGGGTGTGAAACAGAACTGTTGTATCGTGACTGTCTCTGACATGGTGTTGCTACAACCTCTAGTCAGAGGGAGTGTCAGTCTGCTTACCAGTTCATTACAGATTTTTTTCCCAGGGTTGGTTTTTTTTTGGTTGGTTGGTTGGTTGGGGTTTTTTTAATAGAAAAAGCCCTTGTAAATTGCTGGTACCCATAATTCCAATGTCAGGGAGTTTTACAGCTTTCTTATGATATCTGTAATTTTATATCAACCAATAGCTTCAGTAGTTGACATAAAAATTAAAAGTAAAAACTACTGCACCTAGCACTTGAAAAGTCTGCAGTATTTCCCTGTTTGCCAGACACAGCCAACTGACACAGCAGTAGCTCCACTCTCCTCTGAGACTTTCTTGGTCTTCTGGGAACACTTATGAGTTGTCAGGGGAGTCCTGGAAACTCTTGGAGGAACATTGGGGTGCCAGTGAGGACAGCTAGGTGAGCCCAAGTCTGCTAGCAGCAGCCTCTAGTCAGCTCTGCCAGCTACTCCTGATCCAAGGGGGCTCTGTGCTTGCAGGTCTTGAGTCCAGAACAAGGAGGGTCAAGTGAGACACTGGCACAGGTTGCCCAGATATGCTTCAGCTTCCAAACCCTGAACCTTCAACTGCAGCAGAACAGATGGAGTCTCTGTTCACCAGGGCTGGAAAGTGGAAACTCCAGTGATGATGAAGGTTAGAAGCTGGTGGCTTCTGGCCCTTGGAGAGCAGGCCCCTGCTCCACATGCAGATCTGCAGGTGTGAGAAGAGGTTCAGTGCTGAGGCAGCTCCCTGGATGAGAGCTCTGCACAGGGAAGTACTTGAACCAGCTGAACCTGAACAACGTGGCAAGAGAAAACAGTGAGTGGTAGTGATGAGAAATTCTCTACCTGTGGAGAGTGAAAGCCTCCATGAGTGCTTTCCTTGATACTGCTGGTGAGGAGGAGGAGGAGGGTCTGAAGAGGACTGGATGGACCTGATGGGTCCACAGTTTAGATCACAGATATAGCCTGAGTGAGAAGGGACCCAGAAGGATCACCAAGTCCAGGTTGTAAGTGAATGACCCATACCTGTGTTTATCCAGCTGATGTCAGCAGCAGGGTTTGGCTTCTGTGTCCATGGGACCCTCTTTGAGGATCTGGACTGTTTAGAAGGCAATCAGCCTGACCAAATGAGCAAAAGCAGCCTTGCCAACCTGGAGAGGAGAGCTTAAACTAGGAGTGATGGGAGTGGAAATAGTGACTAAGAATCAGGTGAGGAAGTGAAGGAACAGGTTGGAAGGACCAGTAAAGGATGAGGACTGAGCAAAGGACCCAGCATGGTGTGAACAGAAGGGCACTAATCAAGAGAAGAGCAATGAAATGGAATCCCACCAAGCATAAACACATAAGGAAAGAAGTGCCAGGGGAAGTTTTCAATCCCCTTTTGGGAAATCAGCACAACCAGACACTTCTCTGGCACACCACATTTAATATGACTCAATCCATTCGTTCACCATGAGACAACCAGATTACACAAACACACACTCATGATTCAGGGTTATGAGTCTCAGTTGGAAAGTAAAATTTGTTTCACACTAAGTAGTAACCTGAACCTCTGATCCCAATTACCATTCTCTCACTTCTGCAGAAAAGGACAGATTTTTCAAGCAATGGGAGGAATCCCTGCCTTGTTGGTGTTAATGGGAGCCACCTGTTCCCAGCATAATGGGTTCACAAATTAAATTCAGATTTATAGTTGACATGGCATGCAGGTTACCATTAACAGGTTTTCTTTGTCTAGTTTAATGGCAGGTGTTCCTTGTCCATCAATTGGCAGCGTATTTTTTGGATTCAGTGTTTCATCTTGAGACCAACATTCATGGCTGCTTAAGTTGGGCATTTCTTCAGCATCTTCATAAATGACTTGGACACAGGACTCAAAGGGATAGTAAGTAAGATCACAGATGATACAAAACTGGGAGGAGCTGTTGACTCCCTTGAGAGCAGGGAGGCCCTGCAGAGAGACCCTCGGTGAATTAGAGAACTGGGCAATCCGCAATCACACGGAGTTCAACAAGGGAAAGTGCTTGACTCTGCACTGGGAATGGGACAACCCTGGATGTGCAGAGATTGGGGAACGAAAAGGAACCTGGGGGTCCTGGTCGATGGCAAGTTGGACAGGAATCAGCAGTGTCCTTGCAGCCAGGAGAGACATTCCTGTCCTGGGAGCACCAGGCCCAGCATCACCAGGCAAGGGAGGGATTGTCCTACTCTGCTGTCCACTGGGATGGCATCACCTCAAGTCCTGGGGCAGACTGGGGCACTACAGTATAAGCACGATATTAAACTATTAGAGAGTGTCAAAAGAAGGGCAGTGAGGCTGGTGAAGCACCAGGAGGTGAAGCTATACGAGGAGTGGCTGAGGGCATTTTGTCTGTTCAGCCTGGGGAAGAGGAGACTGAAGGGAAGGCGTCGCTGGGGTCTGCAACTTCCTCATGATGGGAAGCGGAGGGGCAGACACTGATTTCTTCTCGGTTGTGTCCAGTGACAGAACCTGAGGGAATGACCAGAAGTTGTGTCAGGGAAGCTTTAGATTGGACATTAGGAAAAGGTTTCTCACCCTGAGAGTGTTTGGGCACTGGAACAGGTTCCCCAGGGAAGTGGAGACAGTCCCAGGCTGATGGAGCTCAAGAAGCATTTGGACAATGTTCTCAGGCAGAGGGTGTGATCTGTGCAGGACCAGGAGGTGAACTCGATGATCCTTGTGGGTCCCTTCCTACTGAGCTTATTCTGTGATCACTCAAGACCAGGGCTGCACTCAACCTTTGGCAATACTCAAAGCCAGGAGCAAGTGCATGGTGACACTCGGTGACATGTCTGTACACTGAGATACATGCTGTGGGAAGGAAATGAGAGGCATTAGAGGTCTGAATGCATTTGCAGGGCGATGAATTTACTGGTGTCACAGTGATGTAGAGAGATAGCTCACATGAGTGGAATGCCCTGGATAAACAGGCATTTTCAGGAAGGGCAGGCTGGGACAGCAAGAAGGGAGATTGCATTTTCAGCAGGTCAGCAGGGATCATCTTCTCTGCTCAGTGCTGGTAAGATAGATGCTGTTGAGGTGCATCTGTGCTGGGTTACCCAGTATGAGACTCCTCCCTATGACACCCAGGGAAAGGATCAGAGGCAGTGGGCACAAACTGCTGCAGGAAGTGGCATTTAACATAATAAAAGCTGTCATCCTTTAAGGGTGATGAAACTCCAGGGCAGATGATGCAGAGAACTTGTGGAGTCTCTGTCTTTGGAAGATGTTTAACACCCAACTAGACATGGGCTTGGACTGCCTGCTCCAGCTGACACAGCTTCAAGCCAGAAGTCAGTCTAGGTGATCTCCAGAGGTGCATGCCAGCAGAAGCAATTGAGTCACAATATGGCACTTTCTTCACAGTTGCTTGTAGCTGGTGGCTCTATTTAACTGTTCCCTTGTTTGCCATGTCTCCTTGATGCTGAGATAAATGCTGTAGCACAATGGGTTATAAGGGGAACTGGGTTTTATTTTTACAGATGAGGAAATGAAGGCACAGGGTGACTTGCCTACAGTTACTCCTTTGGTGAGGGTCAGGATCTCATTATCTGCATATGACCTTTTTTATCTTGACTTTTGCTTCAGTCTGAAGGCATGACTTCTCTCAGATTTACCTGAGAAAACCCAAGGACTTGTTGGTAGCTATTTGAATACTCATCTTCTCCCTTCTTCATAAGTCTTTTCTTTCTTTAATGACCTTGAACTATCAGCAGAATTTTTCATAGTAGCAGAAAATTTTTTTTCTCTTAGAACTAAACATTTATCAACTTATAGCTCCATTGCACCAGCAAAAGATTTAAAAATATATCTTAGTAATAAATAATTGCAGCCCTCTGTAAAGCTGCTGGCTTTGAAACACAATTGCTCAGCCTTTCCTTTTCTTCCTTTCCTCAACAGGTAGCAGTAAAGTATTAGTCATTTAAAAATCAGACAAAGGGTTTTGATGCATATGGGGAAAAGAGGTGGGCTACAAAAATGCTTAAACATGTCAGAGTGCCATGCCACTATAAAAAGAGGAGGTAGAATATTAGAGAGACTGCTGCAAGAAGCAGTTAATAATACCAAGAAAAGAACTTGGCAGCAGGGCAAGGAATTAAACATCGCAATTTGTTGTCACTGATTGAACTGAGTGTCATCTTTGAAGAAAAGGAACACAAGTAAGGTCCAGGTGCACACCAGTAAGTGCTCTGATTGCAAGGACACAAAAGATATGAATGCCTGTCCAAGTCTTCACAGTAGAACAGTAGTTCTGTCACAGGAAAAGAGCAATAAAATGTGTTCATTTTTGCCACGTGGCTGGTGGAGAGAGAGAACCTGCTGCAGAAACACTGCTGTGACAAAAGGTCTGACCACAGCCTCTTGTCTCTGTGTGCACATCCACTGCTAAGAAATTACTTGCCCATTTCTAACCCCAAGCAACTGCCCAGCGAATGTCCATAGGTAATGAAGCTTTCAGAGAAAAGGCTGACTGTTAACAGCTTTCAAAATCAATGGAAACAGGACCACATGTTTCAAAAGCAGCAAAAAAGGGGCAAAGAATGTACAGTGTCTCAGAGTCTGGCTTCTCTAAGGCTTTTTGTTTACCCTGGGATTTTCTGGGTTGGGAAGTATTGTAGAAAAACATTTCTGTTCTGTTTAAGAATAGAATTTTCTAACTAAAAGAAGTTACTGCTGTTCTTGTAAATCTCACAGCTCTCCAAATTGCAGTTTACCTACAGTGTTCACTAAAAAACAATGTGGGTTATGTACTGATTTGCTTTGGAATTAGGCCCCCTTTCTTCTCACTTTTGCATTGCCCAGAGTGACATCTTTTAAGAACCTGACAGGTTTGGTTTCCTACTGAGATTCTCTCCCAGCAGGCAGTCTGATGACCAAAACAAAAGAGATTAAAGTACTGCCAAAAATGTCTGAGAAGGGAGCAGATTTGGCAAGTGCTTTCAGTGTGAGGAAGGTGAAAGAATGAGGAGCTCTCTGAGGAGCTGCTCTTCATAACCACACACACTCCAGGAATTTATTATAAGGTTTCTGTCTCTGCAGAGATGTTCCCTGAACTTGCAAAGCAGAGATGCTCAGAAGAGGAAAATTGTTTCCCCTTCATTTAGCCAGATAAGATCCCAGCACCTTTTAGATCTGTCTGATGGACAGCTTTTTTACAGCTTTTTGGTCTTCCTGGAACCATTATGTGTGGATGAGGCAATGGCTTGTGGATTGCAGAGCAGCTGGAAAATTGGTAGCTCCTTTCTTTCAAGGAACACTCTGGGAATCATCTTCTGGACAAGAAAGATGCACGAGGTGTAAGAATAAACAACCATTCATTGGGATGAGAATATGAACACTACACTGCTGTTGCACTCCTTCATGTTTGTTTATATGTCAGAGTGGGCAAAAGTCCTCAACTTCTTTTACCTTGAACCCATCTCAAACACATTCCTAAAAATGTCTCCCAAACCATCATTGTATCCAAAAATCTGCAGTTTGAGAACAAGCAAAGGGAAAGTAAGGGTTGTGTTTTGGTGTGCTTTGCTTTTCACTTTGTGCAGATCTTTGTTCCTTTTGTATTTTGCTTTATCCTAGTTCTCATTTTCATCTGATTCTTCCACTGTCAGTCCCTTCAATTTTCAGAGAATGCTTGCTTTTCTGCCTACAAAGACACATGAGAAATCAAAATACACCTCTGCATCTCCCTGTGAAGTTTTGCTTAGGTACCACATGAAGATAACAGAGAGCAATCATGAAAAGCATACTAAAAAGATAAGTTTGTTGTGTCAGAATCCTGTGTCCTGCCAGGATCTGTTGCTTCTCAACAAGTGGAGAATAAATTGTCCTGACACCTCTATGTAAGTGAAAATAGTCATTAGATTAAAAAGCCTTTAGAGTTCATGATGGATTTAACAGCTTTTATGAGCCATTTGTACAGTGAAAACCCATTAGTCAGTGAACCATTATCAGGGTTGCAGGGCAACTTGGAAGCTGTTTTAGCCAAAGGCAGCTTTTCAACTTTCCAGAGCAGTCCCTGTATTGGGCATTTTTGGAGGACACATATACATGGAAATAAAATACATGTGTGCCAGTCAAATCAGTGTTGGTTGTTTTTTTGTTTTTTTTTTTAATTTAATGACTGTGGTACTTCAAAGCAAAATAAGCTGCAATTTTGTGATTTTGGTTACTGAAACTAGGCAGACACTGAATTCTGACAAGATTTTGCATTATTTCTAGTGGACTGGGTGACTCATGTCAGTGTAGTCCAGGTTAAGAGCTGCTGTCAGAAAGAATCAAACTCAAAGCAGCCTTTCACAGAAGAACACATCTTGTTCAAAGTTAGAAGGGCAAATTCAACACCAAGTTCTGGTTAAACTCTTTGGAGTTCCTCTGAGTTTTCAGGACTGTTCATTACTTTGCTATATGCAAGTATTTGAGCTAGTTTCATGAATTTGGGTGTTTCTGAGGCTGGAGCAGACCAATAGGTAGATCCAGAGCAAAATGGTTTAGAGGAGCAAACCCTGAATCCTTTTAAGCACAATTTGGACCCCAGTTTTCTGAGAACATCCTGACAAACCATTTTCTATGTTCTAACCTTCTTGCGAGCAGTTTCATGAGGTGGAAAGCACTCCTGCATTTAGAAGAAGCAGTGGAAAATGTTCCAAATCCTCCAACCAAACAAGTTCTTCCAAAGCAGCTGTTTCTAGCATGGTGCTTGAAGTAAAGAAGTTTTTACTAGTGTTTTAGATTAATGTCTGAAGTTCCAGTGGTGTTCTCTTCCTTTGAAAAAGCTGATTCTGCAGATGCCTTGATGGGGAGGAGACAGATGAGCCAGGACAGGAGAGAAAAAATATGCTCTTGGTTTCTTTTAATTCAATACCAGAGTAGTCAAAATATATCTCTGCTCTGCTGCTGTTGCTAAAAAAAAAAAAAAAAAAAAGTCATTCTGAACAGATGCCATTTTAAAGCAGACTTTTATGTTAAGAAAATTACTTAGTCTCCACCAGAATTGTAGATCATTTTAAGGTGTTACGTGCTGGAAGCAGTAGTTTCCTGGCTGTGTGCCATTTGGAACTGGGTAGAGCATTAATGCCACCTGCTGAAAAATCCTCATGGGACCTGCTCAAGGGAAGATAAATATGCTATACTTGTAGCTTGGAGGTTTTAACAACACTTGGTAATGGTGATGACGTTCTTCAGGTGCTAAATAAAAATACAATCTTTAAAATCTGATATATCCTCCCTCTTGACAGGTGGAAGCTTAATTCTCTCCCCACCCCCCTTGTGTAAATCTCATCGTTAATCATTTATCGTCATTTATCTGAAAGGGTATCAGACCCCATGTTTCTGGGGTCTTAAAGGAAAATTATAGTTCTCAATTTTTGTTAAGAGAGGAGTCCTGATTTTCATACGTAGAAGATAGCCAATGGTTTCACAGGAAGTTCAGAATGTCTAGATTTATACAGCTGTTTGAGGAACACATTTCATTTCACTATTGTTTTTTGTAAAATTATTTTTACCATAACAAAGGTAGCAGTCTGCGTGCACCTGAGAAAAGATATTATATGAAGCACAGAATGTGTATTTGAGGGACAGGAAAAGTGTGGGATATACCATGATGTCCCAGACACAGGAGGCAAAGCTCGAGAGTCTGGCCCTAAAAGCAAGACCTACCTAATTTTACAGAGTAGTTTGCTACCACAGCAGTCAAGCAGCTTTCTGATCCCCATCATAAAAGTTTATGTCTTCCAAATGTTGCTTAAAGTCCCAATGTTACTGTGTATTCAAAACTTTTCTTAATTTTCCTTAAAAATTCCATTCCTGCAATTGAGTGGTGATGTGAAAATCTCAGCTTCAGTTTAAAGGAGATAGCTAAATTTCCAGCTTTTTATTGTGGGAAAGAAGATTTACTAATGTACTTCCTGTCAAAATTTTAAATGTATGTCTCTTTACACTACACATATAGACAGACTGTGGATTGATGTAAATTACACAGATTTTAATCCAGGAAGGTCAGACCAGGTTCAGTAACTTTTATGCTATTGCTGAACAAAGTGAGAGTGAGATCACAGCGTGCCAGGATCTGAGAATCAGCCCTGAGTAAAAGACCAAGGAGCAGAGCCAATGCAGTAGAAAGCTCTTCCTTTTTAGCTCTGACCCCTTCAGTCACCAGCTCACAGCTAGATCAGCTTTCTAACAGAGAACCTTTGTGAACCGCCTTCAATAAGGTTTAGGGGAAAAAAATATATTTATATATGTTAATGTTAATGTTGGAAAACTTACACAAGATAAAGTCCTACAGAACATGAATTCTTGGATTCATTCTTTGTAAGTAATAATTACATTATCACTGTGGTTGCTTTTATTTCAGCATCAGTGGAGAGGGAAAATGTTGCTATTTAAAATTGCCTTCTAGAAACACCTCCTTTCTCCAGGTCAGTACTAAGGTCAGAGTGCAAACATAGAAAAGTTGGGTGCATGATCTGATGTCAAGGAGCAACTGATGCTTGTGAACAAATACTCACAAACCAATACTCAGAGGGGTGAACCCACCTATTCTTCCTGCTCGTGATAATCCCCTCTGAAACTGCTGCTGCAAATTTACTGGCCTTAAAATAATTTTCTCCTCTTTCAAACTACACAAACCAGGGACAAAGACTTCTTTTAAAAGTCAGGATGAAGCCCACAGTAGATTATTAACCAAATTACTATTACCAACAAATTACCTGAAATTCCAGCTGTACTTAAAGAAATGAGATGATGTTGTGAAAAATACAGAGGAACTCCCAAATATATTAAAAACATAAAACATTACAGGCTCTGCATGGATGTTTTGTAGTGTGGCATTTGGAATTTAATGTCGCATTAATGCCCCCTGCTGATAAGCCTTCAAAATCTACTTTGAATCAAGCTCAGAATTTAATGGTCTTCTGCATCAGTACATCCCTTATATATTAAAAAAAAAAAAAATCTAGCATATATCTCATTGTAACTGTGTTCTTCTTAAATAGATCACATTTCTTTTAAGTCTGCTACATAACAAGGCCTGTGCTGTCACAAAAAGTGTAACAACAACTCCTTAGAATTGTCCCACACAAATCCCTTCTGCTCTTGGTTTAGTTAAAGGTCCAGTTATGTAGCATAACTGGATAGAATCTAAATATTAAAGGAGAAAAAGAACCTTTTTATGATGACTTCATAAAGAAAGCAAATTATCATGAAATACAACTTGCCAAAATAGAGAAATTACAAGAGGGTGAGGAGATATTCAGGGTTGTACTAGAGGATGCTGAGTCACAAAGTTTTTGAGGTGGGAGAAGCCCCCTAAGACCGCCGAGTGCAACCATTAACCCAGAACTGCCAAATCCACCACTAGCCCATGTCCCTAACCCATGTTCCTAAATGATAAGCCTTTTCATAGCTTTTAGGATCTATTTTCTAGATAAATAAAAGATATATTTAGTATTGATTTTTACAGAGATCCTCTTGCTAATAGCAACACAGGTATTACTTGATTCCACAAGAGAGAGCGGGATTCATTTCCTCCTTCTTCAAGCTGTGGGAGAATGCTTTTCCTCTGCTGTCAGTGATTAAAAAGACACTACTGTGCTTTGTCCAGTTTCCATCACCTGTGCTACTGCATCATTCCTTTATCCATTCATCTCCCTGCCTCTCTGAGGTACACAAAATCTTGTGCCAGTGCCCGTGGTGTTGACTGACCACCTGAAGCTTGTAGGGACATCTACCCCTGCATGTCATTCCCTCTGAAGAGAGTGAGAAGACCTGTGTTGTCCCCCTCCAGCATCAAGGGCTGAGCTTTTCTCAGACAAAGCTGGTGTAAAGAGGCTCTCCCAGGGCAGCCCAGCTCTTTGTGAGTGCAGTGAATACAGTGAGAGCAGGCTCAGGCTGCTACAAGACCTGGTGTGGGTAGATGTCCCTCCTTCCTTCAGGCTGGCAGTTTCAGCCTGTGATCAATCCCTGGTTCCTACCTACCTGTCAAAGAAAGTAGGCTTAAATTTATTACATAAGAATCACTGATGAAAAGTAAAAGTCTTTGTATGAAAAGGTTGAAAAATGTTGTTTTAAACTGAGAAAGCTAGAGCAGTGTATAAAGTGCACTGAGTTATATCTGAGTTACATAGATTGAGGTAATCGAGGTGCTTCATACTGTTGCCTGTTTTATTTTCTACATATGAAAAGGGTGTACTGGTTAGAGCGTTTTTATGCCTTTATGTCTGTTGCTATTAAGAGACTTGTACTGATTTAACTGCACAGTTAAAGCTGGAGAAATCTGGATTCTTTATGTGGGGGAGCTCTTAGGTAACATTAAGCTCTTGCAGTGTAGCACCTCGCCATCCTTCAAGGACCATTATATAAAAAAGGATCTGAAAGAGTTTTTAACCAGATGTCAGTATTTTTAGAGGTCATGCTACTCTCACAAAACAACTTCTGTTGAAATAAGTGCCTTAGGAAGACATGAATTCCTCTTTTTTTTTTTTGTCTGAGCATGTCTTCTTCAGCCTTATAAACTATACCTAATCCATACTTAATTGCTAAAATGGTGAAATAAGACAATAAATTCATGAAATGGACTGGTAAAAAGCTCTGCAGAGACTGCTTTGATTTCTACACAGCTCCAGCTTCAAAAGCCTGTGTGCCTTAATAAGCCTCTCTGCCTCCACTGCCCAGCTTGTGCCTGCACACTGAATGGACTTCAGAACTCCTGTAACAAAGCCATGTCCTGTGTCAGGCTGCTGCAGACAAGGTTGCTGTGTGCCACAGTTGCATAAAAAAAATTATTTCAGAATCAGTTATAAGAGGTGAGGGAGAGAGAACACCTTGAGGAGTGGCAGTGTAGGAGGACCATTGGATTTAATATTTAATCTCATTAAAT
>VXAX01005372.1:33914-66680 GCA_013399835.1 Leptocoma aspasia | reverse complement strand
ATTTTATATCTTATTATATTTAATAAAATAAATGGTTATTCAGCAAAATGAAAGCATTCACTTGTACTTGTTTTACCATTACGTGGAATTCCAATAGAGGTTCATTTTGCCTCTGTGGCTTTCATTATGCAAAGTAATGTTGTAATGAACAGTCCTGTGTCAATTTTTTTGTCCTTGTTGTTTTGCAGTATTTTCATAAAAAGTAGGTGATTTGCTGCATTCAGTTTCTTGGCAATAATAAGAGATTGTGCGGTCAGCCTGATCCTTATAATCCATTACAAGCATTAATTTGCTGCAGTTACAGTCTTCAGGAGCCTTTGCTGTCCAATACTCTTCTCCTTCCACAGACCTGGGTCTGCTGCACAAGTATGAAGGTGAAACCTTTAAAGACAATCACTTGTGATAAAATGGCACACAACAGATGCTTCACGAACTGCTGTAGACCGAGGCTTCTGTTGATCCCTGAAGGGTTCATCCTGATAATTCCCATTAACAGCTAATGGGAGACAAGCACCTGCCACCCTCACACCTCAGTGTGAAATTTCAGCTGCTGGCACATCTGGATCAGATGGTCCTCCAGTTAATGGTAGTATTCCTCTTCTTTGTTATTTGTAAATATAAGCTTGTCTGAAGGCAGGTTCAACATTTCTTTAATGCTTGACTACTCCACTGTGTGAAAATGTGGGTCCTTCTTAAGACGTTGTAGTAGGTCTGACAGAACAGATGATTTCAGGAGCCCTGAAAAGAATTCCCAGAGAGAATACTGTAAAAAGGGTTGGCAAAACAACTGTTTCAAGTCAAATTAACCAAATCCAGTATTTTCTGGGAGTATGCAATTCTTTTGCCAGAAGGAAGTTTGATTATTTAAGAAAACAAAATATAACTAAAATGTTTTTTTCTGTATGTCAGTTACAAGCACTGTGAGCTGAAGGTTGGTTTACTAAGTAGAGATCAGCTGGCCACAAATAAATACAGCCAACACATATAAAAAATATTGATCCCTGAACCTGCATGAGTTTCTAAGGCCTCATCCTAATAAGGATACTTCAGGAAACAGACATGGTACTTCTTAAATAGAGGCTTGATCTGCTTTTAGAAAGGCAAAAGTGGGTCTTTGAATTTAATAATAAACATGATTTGTTCCAATTTGCTGTGCTTCTAACATCCCTCTGCTGCAGCTGCAAGACTGGAGTTCCCATCTCCAAGGAAAAATGGACTGTCTCCCTTGGCAGAGAGACATCTGGACCCATCCCTGGGCAAAACAGTCTGAGATGCATAGTTAAATATTTCTGATATTGTCCAGTAGAGAGCAAAGACACGCCTTAACAATTCCTTTCAGCAGTAACTTAGGAGTTACTTCAGGACACACATATGCCATGGCTGTTGGATGCTCCAGTGTGTCTGTTCCAAGAGTCATGCTCTAATCACCTCTCTCAAAAAAAGCAAACCAAACTGTTTCAGGTTTTGCATAACAGTGGGTCACTTGAGTTCAGGCAGAGGGGGAGGTAGAAATATGATCAAAATGGGTGGAACTGTGAGCCACAGCATGTGTGTCAAGGGTTGAAAACACTTGTGCAGGTTTGTGGTGCTCATGAAACTGTGGTAGTTTCAGTTAAAGAAGTGAAAACCACTGAAATTTGCTGGAAACAAACTGAGCAAGGGCATCAATAGATATCTCAAAGACTATCCCCTAAGGAGCACCACAAGCAAAACACTGGTTTGACTTCTTTCAGGAGGAATAAAAAAGTCATATTTTATGTTGCCATTTGTGTGCAAGAAGAGTTTTTCAGTTTTCAGGTATGCGCATGAAAGGTGCTGTAAAGATACATTATGAGTAGTCTGTGGGAAGGCTGATAAGCTGAAAGAACTTACTTATTTATGTATGAACAGCAGCAATACTAGGGGGGTTTCAAGTTTACTCATATGGACTTCCAATATAATATGAATGACAAAATACACAGCAAAAGGAGATTTTAGCAGGGGCTGTGTGCCTGTCTTACAGGACAGACAGGTTGTATGGTTAAAGGGTATACAAGAAATTTTCCCAGCATCTTCCTTTTCTCCGTAAGTTTCTTGCTCCTCTATTAAGAATTCTGGGGAGTCTTCAGTCTAGGCTGATCAAAACATTCTGTCTCCCACAGTGTCTCCCCTCTTCTAATATTGATCTCTGTCTTTTACAGCTTTGTGCCCCTTTCCCAAGTGGAGTTGCCCTCTTGCTTACTTACTTGCAGAACAGGGGCCTCTTTTCTGTGAGTAACAGCATTTGAAAAAAAAATCTCCCAATTGTTGAGGATACAGGGAAGTGTTCTGCAATGAATTATGAGATTGCATACAGTGTGGGACTTCAGTCTGCTTGGAAGTGCAATAATTTTATTTGGACGTTAGTGCTCTCCAAGTCTTGCTGTCAGAGACTCTGTTATGGTGAAGAGGAGGATTTCTGGATGTACACCAGTACCCTAGAGTTAGTGTGACTAACTGTTCTGCTTACTGCAAAGATTCGCTTTCTTCATACTCAGGACACAATCTTTCATTAATACATGATTAACTCTACACCAAACAATTGCCCGTTACCCAAAGAGGATTGCAAGACTTGCTTCCTATTTCTTAAACATTGAAGAAAGTGATTTTTTTTAATGCAGAGAATGCCCACAGGTTAAAGGGTGAGCAGTGACAGGAAGATCTGTAAGGGCAGAACCAATGTGGACTCTTAGAGCAGGGCAGACTTTAAGGGATGGATGTTAAGTGTTACGTAATTAATCCATTTAAATGACTGAGGGAAAGACACAGCCCAGTTGCTTAAGTCCAGCTTGTCAAGATTGATTTAAATTCAGCAGGAATTTTTAAAGGGGGCTGAATCAGACACACGATTTGTTTTTTTAACACTATCATGAATGAGTTTCTACAGAATCAGGACCTAAGCATAGATATCATTGAGCCTTTTCATGTGCAGATTATTGACTAATCCAAAAAAATTTGGTCCAGAAGAAAGACAAATCTTGGCTCTGCCACAGGCTCTGCTGTGACCCGAGGGCAGTCATTTTATCTCCTCAGTTTTTGTCCCCTCTCTGTAAAATGGTGATAAGAGCATTTTCTTACCTTACAATGGAGCAGTGATGATAAATATTAAGGATTATGACATGGTTAAACACTGTGCTAATGGAGGCCATTCAGCACCTTAGACTTATTAGCAGCCTTCTATTCACTGGCTGCCTTTCTGAAGTTGAATATTGAGCATTTTTAATTTTTCCCCAAGTAAACTCAAGGAAATTAGTTAACAAGGATTAATAAACAAACCCTGCAATTAAACTGCATTTTGTTTTCTGAATTGTGTAATGGGATGTTTTATATTTTTACTTTAAATCAGCCTACCTTTTCTTCCCTGCTTCCTTCAATAATTGTAAACCTGAAAACAGGGAGAAAAGGGAGAAAAGACTACAAAATTAAGGCCCACTGATTTGGACCCCAGAGTGCTCATAATCCAGGAGCTGCAGCTGCAGCTGTTCTTTATCCCAGCACCCAGGGAAAGCCTTGCAGGGAGCCCTCCTGTTTCTGACATCCCTGCTTCTGGCCAGTTTGACCCCTTCTTGCACATATTATCTCACTCATCTTAAACACATATGAAATAGTTACCACGTGGAAAGGAAAAAGGGAAGGGAGAACGAAAAGAAGCTTCAGGTTGTGTTTTTCTAAGAAGCTGCTTGAAGAAGTGAATACTCAGGATGAGGCACAGGAAGCTGCCACACAGAAGTGGTCAGGTCTTTGCTGACTGTACGAGCAGCAAAAATTCTGCTCCTGTTTGTGATAGTATCTGACTGTGCTTTCTGCACTTCCTCACATCATCCCTTAGGATATGGTAGGGTCTGTTTAGCTGGAGGTCAAATTAGCACTGTCTGCTGTTGCTGTTTCACTGAGATGGTGGATGTCACCTACAGCATACGATGTGTCCACAATTCAAATCTCTTTCCACAGATTATATGCTTTTTTTTTTTTTCTTTCTCAGAAGAACAAAACACAGAATCGAGTGTGAACAGGATTGGGTTCATTATTGAGGTGCCTCAAGACCTCAATAATGAACCCAGTCCTGTTCACAAGGCTGGAAGGTGTCCCTGTCCATAGCAGGCAGATTGGAATAAGCTGAGCTTTAAGGTGCCTTCCCACCCAAATCATCCTGTGATTTGTGATATTCTAGGTCAATATCAGTGTTGAGTCGGTCAGTCAAGAGCTGTATTTTCTATGCAGGTGGGGTTTTTGTGCAGCACTGAGTCAGCATTTCACAATGGAAAGGTTAAGGTTAGTTGTGGAACTGCTGTCCAGAGACTGCATTTCCCTCCTGTATCAAAACACCTGATTTTTTGAAAAGCATTCTCTTTTCCATATGACACTCAAAGAAGGTTTAAAGTTCAGTAACCTGCTTTCTGTGTTTTCCAGTAAGAGGAGGAAAACCAGCTGTCTGTTGTATCATTTATTATTTATCATTTACCTGTGTTTGCCAGCTGGCGCTGGCAACCTGAAGTATTTCTCGGAGTATGTTTGGGATAGGAGAGGTGGGTCAGTTTGCTTTTGACAGCCCAGATCATATGAGGTGCTGGACTGAGTTTAAAGACCTCTATATCCAAGCATCCTGTAATCTCCAACGTGTTTATCTGGGCGTGTCAGGTAGAGCAGTGATAGTGTCATTGCCTTTCTCTGGTGTTAATTAACAAAGCTGAGTTGCCCAGGTTGATCAGAAAATCCATAGCTGCTCAAGGAGTTAAATTCAGATGTAAATTAACTCTTGTGGCCTTAGTTGTGGAACTGAGTTTGTACTCATTGAGGTTGCTGTAAAGATCTCTGGGGAATACACAGATAGCAGCATCTTGCTTTATGTCTATTAAGAAGAAAATTTATTCTGGGCAGGTATGTGATCTTGAAAATAATACATCTACAAAATGAGATGGTTAATTTTAAAGGTAAAAAATGGGGGATGGAATGTCACAACTATGGCTTCACTGTGACATTCTTTTAAGTCTGTCTCAGAAGTGACACAGAGATGTTGTGAAGACTCCATCCTTGGAGATGTTCAGAAACCATCTGGGCATGGTCCTGGGCAACCAGCTCAAGGTGTGCCTGCTTGAGCAGAGGAGGGTGCACCAACTGACCTCCAAAAGTCCCTCCCCACCTCAAACACTTAGGGGTTCTTTGGTCTTCTGCTTTCATCAATGACTAATCTGATTTCATTATTTTTTTTCTAATTTTAGTCTAACTCTGACTCAAATGTACAATAGCTTTAATGGCTGGCTGTATGTGCAGGGATGTGCCAGAAGAGTGCATGAATAGCTTCAAGTGTGTCTTTGAGATGGAATTGCCAAAATTAATTTTCAGAGGTTTTACAATAATCTTGCAGCAATAGAGTTTTGATGCAGAGATCCTGGAGGCAAAATACTAAAACCAAGATTTGGTTATTCCTCTTTTTTCTATGGTGTGGCAAGGTCACTTGTATAGTTATAATGACAAAAATAGTTGTATAGTGACAACTTCTGTAATAGTGGCACTAGTCTCCATAAAGAGGATTTTGAATCAGATGCTGTAGTCACAATTTAGAATCATAGGATTTGAATTGGAAGGAACTTTTGGAGGACAGCTAGTCCACCCCCTGTGCAATGAGCAGGAGCACCTTCCGCTAGACCAGGTTGCTCAAAGCCCAGTTCAACCTGACTTTGAACATTTCCAGAGATGGGGTATTCATCACCTCTCTGGGAAATCTTTGCCATTTTTTTACTACCTTCATTGTAAAATACATCATCCTTAAACCCAATCTGGATTGACCTCTTTTAGTTTTAAAACCATTAACCCCCCAAAAAACCCCAGTTATAAATCAATATTACTATTTTTGTCTACTATTACTACTATTACTATTTTGGGTGAGGCCTTTGATGTGAGATTTTCTTTGCAGTCTGGCAGAGGGAGAACAAGAATTAGTAAATCTGCTTATTTTCATGAGGCGAGGTTAGGGACACCTTTGGTGAGGTTGTTGTGACGTGTTGCTGAAGCAGTGTGGGAAGCTGGTACTGTGGATATATACAAAAAAATGTGGACTGCTGAGCTTCCAACCAAGCCTTTTAGGAGCCATGAAGTATGAAAAGAGAGACCAGAAAGGCTCCTTGCAGTTGATATCTGTGATATAAATGCAGCTTCAGACTCAAACCAGTTTTTTCAAAAGTGGCGGTGGTGGAGTGGGTAAGTCAGGCAGTGCATGGAAGTCCCCACAGGTTCCTTGGAGATTTTTGAGTAGACTTCTAAAGATTTACTCATAAGAAGCAGCTGCAGGAAAAGGTAAGTGGCAGGAGAGAAGTCTTTCTTTGGATACATCTTCATCTGGGACACAGAGGGCTGGACTGAATTAGCACAACATGCACGTTCTCCAGCATGGGCTTGCAGCTGCAGCGGGGAAGTGTTTTGGCTTTAGCTTCCTCTAGGCTTTGTAATAATCCTTTCCCACTCCCTGCCACTGAGCACAGGTTTTAGCTGTCACTGCTGCTGTCTCCTGCCACCCTGCCCCATCGATCCCTGCTGCTGTGCTGACACTCACATGCCCTTTGATAACGTGGAGCTGTCAAAGCTCCCGTCCCCCTGCGCGCCGCGGCGCGGACCTGCTCCTATCCCAGACGTTCATTAGTGCCGTTTGCCAAAAGGTTTATGTAACAGATATTGCAAAGCAAAGGCACAGAATCACAGGCACACACTCACACACCATCATGGCAGGGGTTGTCAGAGTGACGGTGAAGGGAGGATGGTCCACAGCACTGGAGTAGCTCGCAGGCACAGCTGCATCTGTTCAAAAAGCAACTAATGCCTCTCTGTGACTATGCTTTATTTTCAGCTCGTCATCATGGCTGGGACTGTTCTGCTCGCCTACTACTTCGAGTACACTGACACTTTTCAGGTGCATATCCAAGGTTTCTTCTGTCAGGATGGCAATTTGATGAAACCGTACCCTGGGACAGAGGACGAGAGCTTCATTTCACCGCTTTTGCTGTACTGTGTGCTGGCTTCAACTCCGACAGCGATTGTGAGTATGAGGAATTCTCTGAGATCCCCATGACTGCTTCATAAATAATAACAATAGTCCTGTGATATCTTTGTCCCCTCGCCTCTCTGTTCAGCTGTAATTGATTTACACTTAGCAGGATCTCTGTTTTGCCTCAGCCTAATATGATCTTCATCAGTTATCTCCAGAAGTAATTATTCTGAGGTAATCACAATGCAAGACTGAGGGTTAGAGCTTGTTAAGCCTTTTACAATAGCGTGCTTACTTCACTGATTAGTTGTGAATTTCCTGGGCTCTGGAGAGGCTTTAATGCAAAGGTTACATACTACTGGAAATAAGAAAACAGGATAAAGCTGAAGTAAAATCCAGGTCAGATGTACAGTATATCCAGGATTATATCCTGCTTTATTAAAAGGACTGTTGAATGGCCTTAAAGGGCTTAGATGAGGAGAAGGATGCTAAATACAAAGAAAAATATGAATGCTGTTTTCTTTTTGTCTATGATTTATTTCCCAGAGTCACTTAACTTTTTTTTAACCTGATTTTCTTCACTATTCACCCAGTAAACTGCAATGTAGCTGTTCTATGCAGATGAAAATATTCAATTAGCTGAGGACATACAGTGCCAAACAATTTGTTGCAGTCACTGGTTACCAAAACTTCAGCCCTTTTCCATTTTCCACACAGAAATTGCATATTTCACCAACAGCTTTGCTGAATTTGTAATTACATTGATAAATTCCTGTCAGATTGTGTTTATGGACTTTGTTTCATTTCTTTCTCTTTATTTCTTCCCTGTTAGTATTTATTTCTTATATTAATTTTTCTTTTCATCCCTTTCAAAAAGTTGATTAAAGCTGTACATGATATTTACTTTTAAATAGTGAGTGCTTCACCACAGTCTGTTTAAGTTTCATTCTGCAGTAATTTTAGTGCATCAAATCATATTCTTGTCACAGAATGTGGTAAGAAGTGTGAAAGGGATCTGGAGAAGAGGCTATTGGTTTTGATACAGATCACTTTCTAAAAACAACCAGGTGTTTTGAAGTGGATTGCATCATGAGCTTATAAAAAAACATCTGCAGTAACAGAGTTATTTCGTGTATTGGATCTTGTTGCATGTCAAGGCTTTCATATTACTTTGTGCTGCAATGATAGATTATTTGAAAATGGAAAAAAAAAACCAAAACAAAACAACAAACCACCAAACCCTCACATTTTGGAACTCTCCCATCAACATAGTGCCAGTGTTCAGGGATGTAGCTTTCACAAGTGCTTTTTGTAAAGTTAGGTGGAGGGTCACAGCCATGCCTTGATTCCGGAGCAATGACATTAGTGGGAGGATTGTCTCTTGATTACTGATACAACATTGGGTAATGAGTGTTGCTCTTTATTTGGATCTTCTGTTTAAGCCTTGCTCTGCCAAAGTTTGATGCTAACCTTTCAAGTTTTGCTCCACTGGATCAGCATTTTCTTTGCTTTTTAGTAACTCAAGAAGCTTTTCTAAATTACTATTCTTTATGAAAAGCTGAGTTGGAGTCTTGGCTTGGCAGTCCTGGGTTAATGGTCAGACTTCATGGCCTTAAAGCCCTTTTCCAACGTGAGCAGTTCTGTGATTCTATGAAGAGTGTTTTATTTGTAGTTTCCATAGGTTAAACACAGAGAATGAAAGGCTGTAATGAATGTCAGGTAAGGTTGTTGGGTGCTGAAGAGACCTTCAGCTTAGTGCTGTGTGGAGCTGGACTCTGTGAACTAACCCATCCAATGCAAATGCAGAAATGCCAGCCTGGGTCCATAAGGAGAGTCACCACCCTGGGTGAATGGATCCAGGGCTGGTTTAAGTGGTAAACTCTGCTTCTTGGGCTGTGCTCTACTGTTACACTGGACACATTGCTCCACAGAGAAGACATGGTCTGGGTCAGCTCTTGGCACCGTGCTTAGCACCAGTGATCTCTAGGTACAACCTCAAGGAGATAGCAGGTCAAACTTCCCTGGCAAAACATTTTTATTTCCATTTTTTGTGTAGTATTTATTAATGCATTTTTAATAATTTTTTTAATTTGTTGTATTCTTGTATTGTATCATTAATGCATAATTCAATTATTTAATGTCCTGTTGCTTAATATCAGGTTAATCTTCAATGAGGGCATATGTCAGAGGTATGTTTTTCTGTCCTCCTGACTGGTGCTTATGGTAATATCCTTATAGGAGCAACTTTGCTTTATTTCTCATTCCCACCTTTTCCTCAGAGACCTTCTTTTTGCACAGTATTTTCACACTTTGCTTCAGTTTGTAGCCGACTCTGCAGACAAAATTTTGGCAATGGTCATCAATAAAAAGCTTATAAATGAGACAGAAAGTGATCTCAGATTCTCCCTAAACTCTGTGTTGCACTTCCCTGCTGGTTAGTCCACTCAGAGTGTGAATATCCTCATCTGTCATCCTGCACCCAAATGGGTGCTGCCTCTCACTCAGCCTATCCACAGCCTGGGAAGAGATATTTCACCCAATTGAATGTCCCAGGGATTTCAGTGCAAGGAGCAAATGCAGCCATTTCTATCTAGACCGTGATGATTTGTACTCTTTAAAAAAACCCTCCAAAAACCTCCACACAAACAAAATAACCCACACAACTGTGAGTTGTGGGAGGGAGAGTTGTGTGCATTCACTGTCAATTAAGTTGTGGCTTCCCTCCCTACACTTTGCTCTCAGGAGGAATCACCAACTTTGTGCAGCTCCACCACAAAAACACGATTTAAGTCAAAAGTAATGCTAGTCCCTCCTTGCAATTACTTGTTTCTCCTCTGCTCAACACTTAGCTGCTTCACTTTCTAATGGCAAAACAATTGATTTGGCAAACGGTTGGTTTGATGCAGCAGCAAACCTGATCTCTCTGTGCTGCTTTCACATTACCTCTGTCCTGACACCTCGTGACATGAGAGGAGTGACTGCTGGTGGAACCCAGCAGCAATGAGGTACTAGCTCATAACACTTTCTAAAAGGGCTTCTGGAGCAATGGAAGGTATCCTAGGGATCTGTACAAGCTCCCTCATCTGAGACACAAGCAGCACTAAGTGCAGTCCTGTGTGCACAGGTCTGGGGAGGACTCACAGCCATAATTTCAGCACAGCTTTGAGGTGTTGCAGTGCTTGCAAGCCAAAAGGGAACATCTTTGTGACCTTAATGGAATATCTTTGTGTCTCTGTCATTTGGCTAAGACACTGGGCATGGGGAAAACAAATGCATTTTATTTCGGAGAGCACTTTGCAGAAGTGCTGCTGTGGGTTGGTGCCACTGTAGCTGCATTTCCCTGCACTCTTAGTTTTAGTGGCAAAATAAATGTGACTGGCCTGGTTTTATGTGGTTTTATTCGTTGGTTTTGAAACATTTCCCTAAAAATATTCTGGGATGGCTCCACCACATTCATCAGTGCCCCTGAAGACTAGCTTTCCCTGTTACGAGGTTACTGCAAAGCAGCCAATTCCCCAGCTGGTACTAAACAATCCTTCCAGAGTTCAGCACGGCTGCCTGCTCTGCTCCATCCAATGTGATTTATCTACCCACCCGAGAGAAGCAGAGAGGCTTAGGAACAGAGCCAGCTCCCTGAAATGAATACTGAACAGTGGCAGAAAGCTTCAAGGGCACTGTTCTCACTGTTCTTCATCACCTCAAAGTGAATAGAAACTGCCACTACCATTTTCACACAAACTTCAGTTTCTTTCCTTCCAGGTTTCCTACCTGTTTCCAGTTTGGAAGTGGCAGCCTACATGTAATCTGTTAACTGTCCAGTGCTATTAATTTGTGCAAAGGAGTATTTGTTTTCAGATAATGTTGGAATCAGTCAAACTGAACCAGTCTGATTATAAATTAGAAGCTGAATTACAGTGTTGATCTGAAGCAGGAGGAAATTGTTCCAACTTCTCTCTACAATCTGCACTTACCTCTCAAACTTCAGAAACATCATTCTTCTAGATGGTTGTCCTATTCTGTCTTGACCCCTTGGCTTTGGCTTAGCACAGCCATGTTACTGCAGTGATTTATTTCTGTAAGGGAGGCCAGGGAACCTCTGCCTGTCTTGGCTGATTCCCCTGTGGCTGCTCAGCAGCAGATGCCAGGAAAACCAACAACATCTGACACAGCTCAGAGCTCTGTTACAGCAGCTCCTTCCCGGCTTCTTCAGGCAGGAATCACCAGGCTCTGCTGGTGATGGTGCTGCCAGAAGGCACAGCCTGCTGTGCCATAGCCTGCTGCCCACCAGGCTTCACCTCTGTGCTGGCACAGCTGGCTGTGTCCTCTGCCAGTGGTGACTCGCCTTCCTGCCCTGGAGTCTTGCCAGGGCTCAGGTGGTGAGGTGGTGAATGAGGAGCTGGGATACAAAGGAGTGAGGCAAAGGTGTGCCCTCTGTAAATGTTTATATCCTGCTATTTGCACACTATTCTGGAAGAATAAAAATATGCTTTCTTGGTTTGGTGCAGTGCTTTCAGGCATGTCTGCTGACAGTGTCTCTGGGACATTGCGGTGGTCCCAGCCACATGCCAGTTTGTGAGGAACAATGCAGGGCTGTGGAAAATGTGTGTTCTCTTCATTAGAATTTCAGTATAATTCTTTTAGACAGTTTTACTACAGTTTTGAGCACAACAATAAGACAGTTTTGGGTTTTGAGCAGGCTAGAATATAAATTGTGGATTTCAACCCTTTTGAATTGAAATTAAAAAAAAAAAAAAAAGAAACAAAACAGCAAATCAATTTTCTTGTTCTGGAAAAGTACTTACAACTGTTCTTTGCTATTGTTTTCATTCAACAACAACAACCACCCACTCCAAAACAGAATGAGGTGAGTAATTGAAGGCAGATTGAACACATTGAGTTTGTATCCTTGGAAAATTAAAAGTGAGCTGGCATTTCAACATTCAGATGAAGACACTGTTTCATTGCCTTGTATAGTTTTGCAAAATACAGTATTGATTCCTGGGGGCTGAGAACACCTGTCCAGGGTGTGATGGCAAAGACAAGAGAACTTCTGAGGGAGCTCTCAGCTGGTCCCTTGTCCTCAGGAATATCAATGATAGTGATCTTATCAGGGAAAACCTCTGCCCGCCCAGCAGGCTTGGGTCAGGGCCCTTTCTGTGGATGACAGCAGAAATCCTGTGTCTGGGGAGGGTGTTGAGGCAGATCTCAGCCACCCCCTGCTTTCTAAGGTGCCTTTTCTCAGTATAAGTGCTGCTAAGTGTTTACCACCTGGGTTTGACCACGGAGTGTGTCAGCTTCACAGTGTCAATACTGGGTCCTGAGGGTAGCAGATAGGATGGCAGATCAATATTCCTCAGGGACTAAGACTAAATGTAAGGGAGATCTAAGGAATTAAGGAACTCAAAGCAGTAAGTGAAAGTCAATATAAGCCATGTTATTAGTGGGGACTGTGGAGAAGAGGGAAACAGACTGTTCAGATCACAAGAGGCAACCTTGCAAGGGATACCAGCTTCAAAAAATGAAATTAATTAAAAATTAGGCAAACTTTAACAATGGGGATAGGCAAACACTGAAATGGAGGCTGTGGGATCTCTGTCCTTGAAGTCATGAGCTCCCAGGTAGAGTCTGGAGAACATCCCTCTCCTGACTGCAGCTGTTTGAATACAAACCTCAGACACACCCAGTGCAAAAGGGCAGAACTGCTTTTGGCCCAGCTCAAGCCAGTGCTGATGAAACATCCTCTGGAACCTTTTGCAAAGGTCACCTTTTGGTGAAGAGTCCTGCTTCTCCCAGGGAGAGCTTGTGGAGTCATTACTGAAACTAGCTGATGGAGGTTGAGAGCCCCACAACCCTCATCTGCTGCTATTCTATGTTTTTGGGCACTCTGCATGCAGCTTGTCCCACAGCCAGCACCTCCCTCATATCCGCTCCTCCCCTTGGCTGCTGCTCGAATGCTGGAGACTTGATTAATTTGGTTCTTTCTGTTTGTGACATTAAAAATGCAGCCACATGCATCCTTGCACAGGATTTGGGAAATGTCATACAGCTTGCTGCAATCTGCCCAGAACTGAGAGCAATGATGTCCCAAGATCTAACTTAAGTGTTGTTAGCTGCAGAGATTTTTGTGTGTTACAGCGTGGCCCTGGGTGGGGTTTCAGTGTAGAAAGTGGTGTTAAAAAGGACTGACTGTGTCACAAGAGTGCTGTCAGAGTAAACAAGTTGAAGGATTTAAAAGCTCACAGAAATCAGAATAACATTAATTTAATACCTAGGAACGACAGATAGGTTGTGTCTGCGCTTCACATAATTCTCCCTAGTAAAGGAACTCCATTTTCTTGCTGTGATGGGAAATGACATCACTTGTACTTTTTCATGAAAAGCAGCAGAAGGAGGTAACTTTCACAGAGAGACAGACTTGAGGCAGTCCCAAACTGTGGGCACAGTGGTGCATCCTGCATCTCTCCCATGCACCTTGGCTGGTGCTCCTCTTTCTTTATCCGTGTGGAATTGCAGCTGAAATTAAAACGGTGGGAACTTCCACACAACCCCAGTGTTCACTGGAAGTGATAAAAAAATTAGAAAACTAGTGTTATCATGTTTGTCACTAGTGAGTAAGTGAGTGAGTGAGTGAGTGAGTGAGTGAGTGAGTGAGTGAGTGAGTGAGTGAGTGAGTGAGTGAAAGGGAGGCAGGAGGGCTGTGAGTGTCACCAAAACTGCAGGAAAAACTAAAACCCTGCAATAGCATTTTGGATGACTGTTACCTTTCATGTATCTTCTGTGCTGCTCTCAGTCTGTTGAGATGTTAACCTCATCAGGCCTTCACCTGGTGAAACAATGCCCTGGAAAGAAATTCCCTTCCCCCAGGGCAAAGGCAAACATGTATTGGAATTGATGATATCAAAGGTCTTTTCCAACCCAGTTCATTCTGTGATCCTATGAAAACTGACTAGAGTTATAAAATTTAAAAAATTATAATTAGGATCTTTTCCTTCATGAGGTGCAGCCTCTGCCAGCAGCAGTGGGACAGCGAGGAGGCAGTCAGGGCAGATCCCACTGGAGAAGTGAGGTAAGCAGCTTGAGTTGCAGGGGGTCTGTAGTGGGTTTTCAAAGGGAAGAAAACAGAGGTGAGACTGGGGCAGTGTGACTGGAGCACAGGAGGAACCAGATTGTGGCACTCCACGTGCACAGGAGTTTGGAGAAACATGACTAAGGAGAAATATTTTGGCTACTGGAGAAGTAAGCAAAAGCATGGCAGGAGAATGAAGACGGGATGCAGTCCTCAGCTTTGCTACAGCATTTGAACTGAGGTACAAGGCCAATGTCCTGTACTGAGAAAAACTGATAAAAGGAGCAAAGGGGGTTAAAAGCTGGGCCCGTCTGTGCCTGTCAGCACCATCAATAATTTCTCTGCTAAATTTAATACAACTCTTCAAGTCGGCTCCCCACCCTTGCCCCGCTGCACAATCACCACAGGAGGGCAGCTCCAGGATGCCACTGCTCTGCAACCTCCTCTTGGCTGTACCACAGACACATTCCTGGATAGTTCATTTTAGTTTATTCTCACAGAAACAGGTTTTCTTGATGTTGACATTATTTTTTTTTTTTTTGGAACAAAGTTGTGCAAATGATTCTTTGCATGAGCTTATCGGAAAGTGCTACATGAAAAAAAGATTCTGTGTCCCTTTAAAAGCAATAGTTCTGTTACTTTTTTGATTAAATTAATAGTTAAATTTACAAACTGTCAGTAATCTGTACAGGAGTGCAGGGAGTATCAGGTGCTAATGCTGTGCTGAGAACTTGACAGGGGAAGATGAGACATTTCACTGTCTGAAAATGTCAGCTGAAGGACTATCATGGATAAAAGATTGTTGAAGAGGAAAATGGACAGATAATTTTATCCTCTGCTGGGTCAGGATGAGCCAGGAAATAAGTAAAGCATGTGCAGCAGAGGGCTTTGAGAGCTGAACATTGAGGGGCAAGTATTTGGTGACACTGCCAGTAATGGGAAAGCAGAGAAAATTGAGGAAGTTTTCTCACTGGAGAGGTTGAAATCAGCAGTGGAAAAATGCCTGCTGGGTAGGTACTTCTGATTCATACTGGGGCTTTGGGTCATCCTTGTATTTTTACCTGCTAGTAATAGGAAATGGAGGGTGAGCAAGAGTTCTAAAGCAATATGTCCTGAGTGTAGATGAGCTGCTAGGAGCAAAAACACATGCAGGGCACTACCTTTGCTTCCCTGTTACCTACACTGTGCCAGACTGCAGATCACTTGTGCTTTCAATCCAGTGCAATTCTCCTGACATTTCTACTGTCTAATTAAGCCAGTATGATACAGGAGTTCATTAACCTTGCATTGTTTTCCCAAACGGAAATAAAAGTGGTTTGCTTGCTGTTTTCTTTTTCCACCCATATTTAGACACAGAGTCTATCTTTAGATATCAGCTATAGAACTAATTTGTAACCACTCCTGGAGTGCTGATTCTGTTTTGGCAGGAGCTGAGGTACTCAGTAGTGCCGGTGATTGATTCTGGGAGGCCAGCTGGACAACTTGGCTGGATGTGGACCCTGCTCATGCAGCATCATCAGGGTTTAAATCATGAGAATCAGTGGAGTTACTTGATTTCAGAAATGCCTGGGGGGGAAAAAAAAAAACCAAAAAACAAACAAGTTCTTTGAGAGCTATTCAGACCACATTCAACTGCATACAGACAGATTAGCTTTCAGAATCAGGTGTCCAATTGCCCATTGAATTTTTAGGAAACAGCAAGGCTGACTTTCTAGAGAGCCCATATAAAGCATATTAGGAAACAAATTTCAGCAACTAAATTCATTGCCAGAGATGACATGACAAGAATGGTCCAGTTATGTTGCATCACTTTGTATCTCCACACAAACATAGCTTTATTGCCATATACCTAAACTCTGCATTAAACTGAAGGCAGTGTTCATTTTAAAGAATCAAATTTTGAACTGTTTTGCTGTAGGAAATCTGCAATAAGTCTGCTTAAATCAGTGGAATGGAACTGAACAGATTTACAGCCTGGCAAAATTTTCTCCTAAATCTATGTGGAACTAATCTATGCACATGGGAGTTGCTAGGAGTATGCCAGACAGCTAGATTTATAGAAACAAAGATGGGAATTGAAGCGGGAAAATACTCCGTTAACTTCTGATGTAAAGGAACTTTAAAGATGGATGTATTGTTACAGGAGGACTGGTAGTATGTTTTATACCTAAGTCTCTCATATTTGAAAAGTTTAGGATATTTTAAAGTCGAGTAGCCCCTGTGTTCATAGAGCAGAATTCCCTCAGGGTCCTCTCTCAGCATGTATGTACAGCCTGGGCAGACAGAGAGCCAAAGCAGTAATTCAAACTTCTGAACATTGTAATAATTCAAATAATAAACGGTTTGAAACAGAGTGTCACTTTCAAACTGCTTTAGTGCAGATGGTCTTTTTCTTAATTCCCAGCCCCGTCGTTAGTGAGCTGAGCTTATTGAACTGCTTGCCAATTCTGTTAAGAGCAGATGGAGTGAAACGGGATAAAGGCAATATTTCAGTGCAGCTCCCATGCATCAGCTCCCCTCCAGATGCCATTATCGACATGCATTTTACAGCTCCACATCTCTTGCCATCAGCGGGTAGAATTATAAAGAGGTTGAGCATACTTGGCTTGAATGTCAATAATCAATAAGGACGCTCATCTGGCTTAATAAGGATAAATTGTTGCCCTTGAAACCACACCATTCCAGCAGTCAGAGTGAACTAAGGTGACTTCCTTGACATTTATACTAACTCCGGGTGTCTGTGCCACCCTGTGTGTGAGTACACAAACACTTCTGTTATGTATTTCTCTGACTGTTCCCAAACACTATGGATTCTCTTGTGTATGTCCTGTAATAATGTATTAAATTAATAATTTTGAGTGCTTGCCCTTAAAAGCTCATTGCTTCCACTTCAGGCAGGCTTTAATTACAAATTCTGTCTTTCTAAAAGGGTTGCAGTTTCCCTTTCTAAAGCCTGCTGACAGAACATGATAGGTGATATTTTCAGAGATCCCTGCTGAGTGTTGACCCTCATTGCCTCTAAAGCCTGTGATTAAATTCTCTCCAGCTTTAGTCAGGATAGATAGGCCTCAGTGCAACAGAACTAAGTTAGTTCTATGTGCTTAAGAAATAATGATACTACTCCTATGGGAAGCAGCTATTACATTTATAGAAAGCATGAATGTTCAGGTCATACAAAAATATGTAATACATAAGTACAGCTAACATCATGATCAGTGGTTCTGTGGAGACTTAATTTTTGGTAATAGAACATTTAGTCAAATATTGTTCTTTCTCACCCTCTTTTAATAACAACAATCCTTGGTTGTTACCAACATTTCTGGTATGTTATTTCCAACAGTCCTTGGTTGGCTCCACAGCCATCCAGCTATCAGTGTTTGAGACATACACATTACCCCCTTATCCTCTGGGAGTCAAGAGCACAAAAAGGATCTCACTTTGAACCCTTGTTTAGAGAGTCACAAGAGTGGGCTTTAGTTATGGTAATCTTCCACCCTGGGCACAATTCAAGTTGGTAGCTTTTTTTGAAAGTTCAACAACAAAAATATTATTTCACTTGGATTATTATTCAGACAAGAAAAATAAGTTTCCAAGGTTGTTATTGAAGAAAAATAAGTTTCCAAGGCTGTTCATTAAAAAACAGCTGTTTGTTAGACACCAGAGTTTCTGGGAGCAGACAGTGTTTCTGATACACTCAACAGGCCCCCCCTCCAGGTCCAGTTTGTCAAGGCCAAGGCTTAATGAGCATTTCTCAGCTCATAGTGCAGCCATAGTGCATCTCTCCCCACTCCTGCAGCCATAGTGCAGGAGGGGGGAGAGATGCACCACCACAATCCACCCCATGAGTGAAGTCAGCTTCTCTGGGTCTCTGCACCACTCCCTGAGTGCAGGAATGACCCCTCTCCAGGGTGGGAGCTGGCTGTGTGTCAGTCATGCTGAGCTCCACAGTGCAAGTGCAGTGTCCCCAAAACACATGGCTGTGTAGCACTGCCTGTGGGCTGGAACTTGTCACCCATGTTTTAATGTTTGCTTATGTCATTTTTAACCTTCTGTGTCTTTCCCTTTCCTTGGCAGATTTTTATTGGTGAGATATCCATGTATTTCATAAAGTCAACCCGAGAAACACTCATTATTCAAGAGAAAACTATTTTGACTGGAGAGTGCTGTTACCTGAACCCACTGCTTCGAAGAATAATACGTTTTATAGGTAAGCATCCTGTGCACTGCAAGCTTGGACCATGCTTGCACCAAACCAGGACGAAACACCCTGACAAAGTACATCACAAAATTAATTAAGCTGTGAAATCTTTGCAGGCATCTTCCACCTTAGAGGGATAGTCCCCTCAGGATTTCCAAGGTAACTTTCAAAATTTGCCATATCATGCTGGCTGGAGCTGGTTTAGATCATATTCTGCTGAGCTTAATGCTTTTTTGAGACCCTTAAAGAAAGGTTTTACCAATCAAATCCTTATATTAATAAATCCATCATTGCTAGTTTATGCGAGCTACCCATTTTAGTTACAAATTTATCCTCACCAGCTCATCTATCTGGCATTTTTCTTTTCAGCTCTAATTTTAACATCCATAGCTCTGCCACATAATGTTCAGCTGAGCACAGCATAAAAAAGCCCAGAGCTCGCTTCAAAATAGTATTATTATTTTCATTGTATTTGCTTTTTCTTAGAGCTTTCATTGAGTTAATTGCTGAGAAATGAAGTTCTGTCGTTAAACCATTAGGAGGTTGCTTTATATGGTGCTTGCAAACTGCTTTACCTTCTTCACACTGTTGATAAGTCCCAAGTTCATGCATGGGATGGGATGTCTGGCTGATGGCATGGGCCAGTGGCTCCTCAGAATGCTCCCCACTGGCCAAGAGGGGCTTTGCCATCACAGCAGTGCCCTCCTTGTGCACTCTCACAAGTGAAGCACCCTCACACACTGCCTCTCACAGAGAGCTGAGCCCCAGTTCAAGGTCTGACTTAGNGGAAGCTGAAAGTATCTGGGGCACTTTTTCCCTGTCACTGCTGAATTTCTGAGCTTTACCTGGAATGAAAATGTCTGCTGCGGCTGTGGCAGGTGTTGTGTTGCTTCCATGGAGCACATCCCTGGCTGCAAGCAGGAGTACATCCTCAGAGCACAGAGTTGAAGTGCTGGCATATTCTTCATCAGCAAATATGTGCTGCAATGGAGGAAGAATCATGGTTTTCCTTCTCCTTCAGCTCTCTCTGTGCCTCCTGCTTTATGCATGGAAGGCAGGGAGTGAAATGTGCCTTCTGCCACCATGGAGGTGGAAGCAAACCAGCTGTGTTTTGTTACCTGGGCCTGGTCTGCATGCTGCTGGTGGAAACAGAAGGACACAGAAATGCAGTTAAAAGTAAAACACCCTTGAACTTCACATAACCTCCAGGATATATTGATGGACAGCAAACTGCCATTAAGAGCGAAGAGGGTACTGGTGTCCTCTGGACTACTCAGGGCTTTTTGACTGTTCCAGCACATTTGGCATGTTGCAAAGTCCCAATCAAACACTCTTGCCTGTGGGGTCAACACTAGAAGTCCTTAGATCATGGAGGCTAAGTACTTGCTCAGTATGTTTTCTTACAGTTAGCTTTATTCTTAAACATTCATGCTTAGTTTCTCTTCTGGTGGAAGAGAAGGGGGTAGCAATGATACAGTGAACTCTAAGAGAGTAGTAGGACATAAACCATACTAGGGAGATGAATCTTGGCTTAGCAGCTGTGTTTGTTTTCCTGACAAAAATGAAGCTAATATTATTAGAAAAGGCTTGAAGTCTTTGCCTTGCCTTAAACTACACTGTGTGCTTGTTTTATTCTGAAACCTTTTCCCTGCCTCTGCAGTGAAAGGAGAGAAGTAGAATTTGTTGGATGAAATAATTTATGAAAGGAACTGAAGATAACTGCATGTTTTAAATTTTGCATTTCACCTCTGTTTTGAAAACATGGCATGGACTGAACAGCTGTACCCTGTGCCTGGATGATCCAGGGAAGTTAGCTCCTTACAGCTGCCCACTCCAAAATGAAGCTTCCCAGGTGCTTAGCTGTGCAAAGACAACTAGGTTGCTTGTTCATGGATTTCTCTGTGTGTGCCTTTTCTTGATAAACTTTAGGGCTAAAAGTTACAGAGTTGATTAACTAAGTTCTCTTGCAAGTAAGTTCTCTTCCCTAGCAAGCAGTCTGGCTTGTTGCAAAAACAGTTTGCTGCCAATTTAGTTTTGGTAGCCAGATATTTGAGCAAGTCTTAATGAGTACCCACAAAAAAGTAGTTACTTAACTCCTTGGAAAATTGCCTTATAAGGCATTACAGTTTATATTACTCAAAAGGATGAGAAAAACCCTGCAACATGTCTAGGTTCTCATGTGTCAGGGAAAATGAACACTACTGTCTGACCCTGAAAGGGACATCATGGAGAACTTTTGAGGGTTGTTGGTCCCAAATTTTAGGAGTGCAAAGAGTCTTTTTCTCCGCCCCAACTCTGTAATGGAAGTTGCTGGGAAGAGATGGGATTTTAAGAATTGTAGCCTAAATGTGCTTTCCACAAAACAAGCAGAAAGCTGTAGATACTTCACTGAATGTTCATTTATATTTTGCAAGGGAAGACATGCAAAAAGGGAAACTTTAAGCTGTGTTTTTGTCTTGTGAAAGACAAGGACTCCTTGTGATGCAATCTCTGTTGGATCTTCTGGTTCGTAGATCTGAGCTTTTCTGCTCTTACCTTTCCTTCATGTATACAGAATTAAAGACGTTTTTGCACTTTGAAAGTGGAACAAAACAAAAAACCTACAGCTTTTCTGGAATGTTAACAAAGCCCCATGTTTCTTCTCTGATTTTTTCCTATCTTGTTTACTGTGCTCTCTGTTGATTTTCTCCTTGTTTTCCTCAAGGTCTCAGCACATGTCTGTTTCTAAGAGCCTCCCCTCCTGAGTTTAGTCGAGGCTGAATGTTGAGCTTTGTATTAAACCTCTCCCTGATTCTTTGTCTACATGGAGCAGAACCACAATTTCTTCTTGCTTTCTGGCCCAGACATGAATCCTTCATGCTGATTGACATTTGCTTTTGTGGGAAAAGACTGCCTCTCACCTTGCTGCAGTGTATATCAAGTCCTACATCACAGCCTAGATTGGTGAAACCTATGTTCCCTATATTTAGAAAACCACTTTCTTTATCAGTGAAAAAAAGCTGGCTTAGCTTGGAAACATCAGACTTTGATGTATGCTTCAATTTTTTCCATCTTCCTCTTTTTCTTTTACAGCTGCTTTCACAGACTTTTTTTAAAAGATTTTGAGGTCAAACTAGTGATGTGCAGTTGCTTCAAAACAGTTTTTCCTAATACATTGCTGCTGCACTGCTTTACTTTAGGCACATAGTCTCTCCTCCCTCCTCTCCCCACCCTTCCCAGCAGTTCTATCATCAATTTCTGGTGTCAAAACTTGTTTATGTGCTGAACCTTTGAGAAACTAATTGGTAAGGGTAGCTGTTTCCTGGTACTCTGCCTCTTCTCCCTGTCTCCCAACTTGAGCATACACAGCCTTTTGTATATTTATTCAGTCTTGTAATTTCACATTCAGCACTTTGTTACATCATTCCACCTTGCATTTGCTTCTGTGTTCTACTTAATCCTTTGTATTGCAAATAGAGGTTATAAAATACTTCAGTGAATGGTTTCAGTCAATGTTTTAGTCTTTTTATGTGCAGCTGCTATCATACCCCCAGGATCAGGGATTCAGACCTCCCTGACCCAGTCTGACAGGGTGACCATGGTATGAATTGTGTTGCATTTCATTATATTAGGCTTCTAATCCACGTGATTAAGTTGTCTACCTGCAAAGCACTGATAACATGCAAGTAGCCCCTTTCTAGTTCAGATATCTGGAAATTCAGCATGCTTCATCAGCTTGTTACCAGTGGCTTTTACTTCAGATGCGCATAATTTGCCATTAACAAATGGTGCAGATCAGCTTCTGTTGACAACTTAATCTAAAGCATGGTGACACTTCACAGTGGGCAGCTAAATAATTAAATTAGGGCTTTATTTCAGCAAATTAGGATTTTAGTTCAGCAAATAAAGGTTTACAAGATTTATACACACATTGAGTTTATTGTAATAGGATAGATATACCCCAGAGCTCTGATGTCAATTCCCTGAGCAGCTGCACAAGACACCTTACCTGACCTTGTCCTTCTGTCTGCCTTGCATCTGAAGTTCACAGTGAAACAGTGCATATTCTATTATTAACTGGCTGCCTTTCCATAGGGCTCAAGCTGTATCTGGGGGTGTTGCCCCAAACCTAAACTGGTGCAGCAGCTTGAACGTTCTACTGTCGATGTTATCACTGGAGGAACACTGATTCCACAATGAGGAACACGTCACTGTGCTGGGGACACATCAACCCTTACTGTTTTCTTTGATGCCAGGCTCTGAGCTGGCAGCTGCCTCCATGAAAACTGGTGGTTGTGAAAGCAGCGAGGAAGGAAGATACCCTGTGCATCTGTCAGGAGAAGGCTTGAGCCTCCAGAGTACTTTTGCATTGGGAACTGAATTTCTTCTGGCATGGTCAGACCATGTGTCTTCCTTCTTACATCTGGGGAGAACAGTATCCAGGCAGGACACCCACAGATGAAGCAGGCAGACTCAGGAGGTAGTAGATCCCTGAGTAGTGAGCTTTGTGGGGTTTTCAGTGGAAGATCATAGGCAGTCTTAGAATGAGGTTATGAGTGCTCAGAAGCTTGATGTTGAGCCTGTTTCTGATGCCATGGCAACAGCACGATAATTTCCCCTGCAATCCCCATCTCTCCTGTTGTAAAACAGATTAATGGTCTCTTTTAACACAGCCTTTAAGATGTAACGGTGAAGGGTGGGTTAGCAGAGTCTGAGTCACGGGACTATAAATGTATGGCTTTATTGGATGCACAGGATTCTTACAGCAAAACATTCAGAGATGGACTGAGGACCAGCATTCCCATAAAACACTGAGTCCTTCCAGGACACTCTCCAATGAAATGCTAATCTTCCTTAAAAAACAGAGGGGTGGGAAAGGGGTTAGGCAAGTATGAGTGTGCATGTGAAATATGAACACTTTCCAAGCATGTTACGTTGAGAGTGACAAATTCAGATAATTGACTGGGACAGAGAGGAGTGCCTAAATAAATATCCTTGGTAGAAAACATGATGATATGTTACTGAGGAGCTCAGCTTCTGATGTCTCAGGAACCCTTCAGTGCATTGTTTCTTTTGTCACTTTACTTAAAGGTTTCATGATTTTTCCTTAATAAAGCCTTCTACTTCCTGATTCTCATTTCCACCCACTGGCTTTTCACTTGTCTCTTCCCAATGTCTTTTCAGCTGCTCTTCTACAAGTCCCGAGGGGGATTTTGTTGATTTTTGTTGTGGTGGTGATTTGGTCTTTTTTTTTTTCAAATCAGTGGCATTTTTAATGCCTCCAATAGTGAGAGTTTCCATAGAGTCAACAAGCAGCTGCAGTGACTGATGTTACATAGATTCAGGGTGGAAGAAGAGAGCTTGAACATGAATTGCAGGTATGACAGAGGGTTGTGCTGAGGCTACAGTGAGTGAGAAGAGCTGGATTCCTCTTCAGGGCAGATGCCTCTGTTAGAAAAAGCTGTAGAGCTGGAGGTGAAAACACTGATGAAGAGCCACACAAGGAGCTTGATAGGAGATGGAACATGAGAATAGAATATGGGTGAGAGCTCAGAAGTCAGGGGCTCATGAAGGACTTTTTGACAGTCATTTAGAGGGATGTGTAAGTGGAGAAATTAAAAGTGAAGCATGCAAAATTGAAGCTTCTAAATACTTAGACTTTTCTGCCAAGGCAAGTGTTAGTTCAGGTGAGATGATGCTGGAAAGTCAAGCTTTACTTTGTCTGTCCTCAGCTTTTTTCAACAGTACTTCCCTTGTTTGTTCTTTTTTTGGCTTGAACATTTAATTTGTCTAAGGTCTTTCTCACTGGAAGTAAAGATATGTTAAAATCTGATCTCTGTTTTCTTGGATGCTGGAGCAGCTGAGGGTGTAGCAGGGAGTACAGCATGCCCTCTTATATCTGGTCTAGGCTAGTATCTCTTCCAGTTACATTCTGCTTACTGTTTTGTCTTCTAGGCACCTCTTTCTGGCTGCTGCTGAGACACACAAACAGCTGAGACTAGTCAGTACAACAAAAAGAAGTTGGGAGGCCTTTCCAGGCATAGCTTCTGCTTCTTCTTTCAGGCCTCTTTTTGCAGCCAGACTATGTGACATGAGTGGCTGAGGGGAAAGATTGTCTTTATGTAATTGCAATTAACCTTCATCCTTTCTGCAAGTGAGCAGCTGTAGGTCTGCTTCCCGTGTGCCTTGCACTGTTCCCATTTTCTCTCAGCATATGGCAAGTTCTGCACTACAGTTCAGGTCTTCTGGTCTAGAGTGAGCACACTGAAATAAAGCACTTGCTGCTGAGCAGGATGGCACCACCTCCCATTACACCTGAGTGTCAAAGTCTGGAAGAGGCACGTCTTCTCCCATTCTTTCTCTCTGACATTATATCACAGATGTGAGCTGTATGACCCTGAAGAGCTGAGGCTAGTTGCCCTTCCTGTCAAGCCTTTCAGAGCAATTTGTCTGCCTCTAAAAAGCTGGCAATCACATCACTGCATTTTTGTGCTCTGGTCAGTTAGTTTAGCTGCTGTAGGTCATTGAACAAATCCATTGAACAGATGGATTCCTGAGGTACAAAAACCATCAGGGGACTGTCCAGCACTGCCCAGGCACACTGGCATTACAGCTTTTAAATCAATTACAGCCAACCCTTGCTCCAAGTCTCCAGAGACATGAGGTGTAATCAGCCAGCGAGGGTCACATCCCTGCCAGCTGGACTCATAGCTGGGATTTTCACAGAGCACAGCTTGGCAGAATTGTGAGAGAGGAACTGCAGCAGCCAAAATGCACCACAGTCAGAATGTGACAAAGGTTTCAGCCATGGTTTGCTCTGCTCTTCTCCAGATTACTGCAAGCCTCGACAGCTGCGTTTGGGCCACCACTTTCTGTGCTACCAAATATTAAGAAAATGTGGGTGTTAAAACTTCTTTTCTTAATGGAGAGAAGTACCTTTGTATATATGCACTTCCTAGAGATTGAAATAGTTTTGTGTAGCCCATGAGCTTTTCCTGAAATGTCTTGGTTCTTGGCTTGTACTTACATGATAAAGAGCATGAACCAGACTGCCTGACACTTAAATTTCCTCTAATTATTGTAAAGGCTGGGTAATAATCCTTGCTGCACTCCCTGTAATTTGCACAGCACATCAGAAAGTTGCTATTTAAAGCAAGCTGTGCCAAAAAAAATTTAAAATTTTGACAGAGTGCTGTATATAAAACAAGATTCATCTCTGTCATAACTTCAGCTGTTTCACCAGGCTGAAAAGATACCCTTCTGCCTTTTTCCTTTGAACTTGCTTGTGCACTGACTTATGTAGGTGAGAAGTTCCTGATGGCTGTGGAAAACCATGGATTTGAAATATTACCAGAGGGATAAATGAAATAAAGGAGCAGTCTCTGTGCTCTCTCCTTTTAAACACACTTAACAAGATAAATGGGAGAACTGTCCTGTCACCATTGAAAAGACAGGGGCCAGTCCTGCAGCCTAAAACCAGAGGAAGGCATCCTCCTTCTTTGGCCACCACCAGCTTTTTAAATCCATGATCACATACCAGCTCATTAATAAAAAATAAAAATAAACATACATGAGGAATAGTAAAACATTCAGCCTCCAGAATTATCTTACTGTGTGATAGTCCTTGCTGACCTTGGGGAAGGACAGTGAGGAGGAACAGCTCTGCAGTTCTGCAGCCCCTCCAGGCTGTTTCCCAAGGGAAGGGCTCTTCCCATCACTACCCCAGTGAGGGATTTGTGCCACAGTGGCACCAAGCCATCTCTAACTGACTGGCACAGGCAAACCCCACTCAACACGTGTACAACAAATCCATTTTAGTTATAGTTTTATTTTATGTTACTGTCAGTACATCCTGCATTATTTTGAGTCCCTCGTATTTTTTGTGTCTCAGATTGGAGCAGCCTTTTAATCTTTTTTAAAACTCAGTATAGATAAGCAGTGAAGATGTTAAAATCATGGTGGTGCCGGCTCTTGAGATTTTATCACAGCTTTCCTAAGATGATTTCCCTTGAGCTCCAGCTCTTGGTCATATTTAAATACATAACAATCTTAGATAATTTATAATTTAATGACTTTTGCTTACAGAGACTCTCCATATTCCTACATCAGAAGTCAGTATTTATTTGTACTATGTTTTTGTGACACTTTAATCAACCTTACTGATGAGAAGGGGAAGAGGAGAGCTGATTTAATCTTTCAGAACATTTGGGTTTGGTAATCTTGCAAACCTGCTGTTCTGTACCTTTGGTATGTAGGCATTACATGCATCTGAAAGATCCTCATATGTTCACAGCATCTGTAGCAGGTATTGATAACACTCAAGAGGAGTCAGTGAAGGATATGACAACTGCAGTATTGACCAAGAGATGCTTCACAGCCCTGGAAAAGTTCCTGTGTATTCAAGTGAATACTTCATCTTACAGGATTGTGGTTATGTGCTCCTGGTGACATGAGCTGAATTGCAGCTGTCTTCCAGAGCAAAGCATTGGGTCACTTCCAAAAGTACATGCCAAATATTGCTAGGTAGGATTGTAAAATTTCAACATCAAGGTGATGAATAGTCAAAATCCAAAAGGTACTTAATCCTAGGTAGTTATGTTAGATAAGAGAAGTACTGTGTCTCAGCACTATACTGCTCTTTCAGGTTCAGAGATCCCATTTTTTTGTCACAGATTTGTTATAAGTACATGATACTACTCTCATTATGTCTCTCCTTCTCAGGAATAGTGGTATTTTCTAAACCTGTTTGAATAATCACTGTTTTTAACCTTTCCTCACAGGAGTGTTTGCATTTGGACTTTTTGCCACTGACATCTTTGTAAATGCTGGCCAGGTTGTGACTGGGAACTTGGCTCCCTACTTCCTGACTGTGTGCAAACCCAACTACACTGGAAACGACTGTCGGGCCCACCACCAGTTCATAAACAACGGCAACATCTGCACTGGGGATGTGGAGGTGATTGAAAAGGCCAGGAGATCCTTTCCATCCAAACATGCTGCTTTGAGCATCTACTCAGCTTTATATGCCACGGTGGGTGCCAGTGGTGACTGCTGACTTGCATGAGAGGTTCCTGTATGTGCATCTAGATGGGGCATTTTTCTTACAATGGATTTTTGGAGGAAAAAAAAGTTGTTTTGGGGGCAGCTTTTTTCTTTATCAGTAGGGGAAGATCCCCTTCTGTCTCCATTTTACCAATCCTTGTATAAGCAATTGAAATGCTTATTGCTTTTGAGGCACTGGATATGGAGGCATGAGGTCCTAAACTTGTCTTTGCTGCTGATTTTCTCATTCAATTTTCTCTTCTCCCTGCCCCTGTCTCATGAGCATTAAAATGAAGCTGATCCTTAAGCAGCTTCTGGATCACTACATTTGTTCACATGCCATGTGCTGTTGAACATTTAAAATTTAAATTGTGCCCTTTCAACAGAGATCTGAACTTAGGCTGAGTTTTGCTTCCCTTGTTTAGGACCTGAGCTCACATTGCAAAGAGGGTTCTAATAAAAGTTGGTGCCAGAATTTTGTTGTTATCACAGAGAAATGCACCCCAGCTGACACACTGACAAGGTGACACTGCCATGCAGTCAGGATGGAAAATATGAAGTCTGATGAAATAGATCAACTGCTCCTTTGTGTACTCTTGCTAAAGTTTCTGTGATTCTTGAAAAGTGATCCAAGAATCTTACTAACAAAGCAGAAAACCTTCGTGGTTTTGCCATAAAGATCCAAGGACTTAACCTGGTTCTGATCTCAAAATGCATTAACCTAGGTCTTTTCTCTTCCTATAGCTTGACTCAGAGTAGTGTCAGAGTGTCTTGTTGGTCACAACTACGCAAGAAAAGCCTTAAAGTTATTAAAGACAGGGTATTTACTGAGTATTTTGCCCTGCGCTCTTGGTAGCAGATAAATGAAACACCACATTATTACTTCTAAAATTAAGAGTCCTCCCACTGCCGTTTCAATATCCATCTGTTTGCACTGAATGTTGTGTGAATAATGATGGAGAAATGAACTGTAACTCCTTTGATCAGAATTTGTTGGGAAATGTTTGGAAAGCCTGTAACATTTTGTGCACATTACTTCTGAACAATGTGCAACCCTGTGTGAAATACAGCTCACAATACACTTAACATGGTTGTAGCAGCTGTTTGCACCGTGATAAACTCTTAGGTGGAAGTTCCAGGGTCAGGCTTAGTCCTGGTTCTGTCCTAAGCTGATTACATCCTTTCATGAACTTTCCCTGCCCAGCCTCTTTGGTTTCCTAGGAGGGCAAATTTTCTACAACATGCTGACTTCTACAGCTGAAGGGTAACGCTGTTTTTCTTCCTGAGCCTAAGCCCCAAGTAGTTTAGTATTTCTGAGCTCTGGTTTCCCAGGAGTATCTGCTATGGGCCTGCACTTCTCACATAGGAAGATGTCAGATGGAGCCAGGACATGGAACTCTTTCTGAGCCACGAGGTCATGAAAGTTTGCCCTTAAAGTATTTTGGGCCACAGTCCCATTTCAGCCCAGTTCTCAGCCTGAAGTCGCCTTTTAGAGCTGAAAATGTTGTCACTTGTCTTTTCTTTGTCTGTCAGCTGGGAACAACATGAGCATTACACAAGAAACGCATTGTTCATATCCAGCTTTGCTTAATAACTGTGCTGTGCACAGATTTTTGAGAAGTCTCTTGCTGATTCTAATATGCATGATAATGTGGCCTACTGAACATAAAACACAGGTTATTGGCTTAGTAATAGGCATGTTTTGCATAAAGCTGAAGAACTGATCCATGGAGCAAGAAAAATAGAACAGGTACAACATAAGGAGGCTGGAGAATGGAATCAACATAGACATGGTTCTCATTTTATAAATGTCTTATGAGATCTGGGAGTCTCCTCCCTCCACTGAACCTCAAATATCCTGTGCAGGTGTCTCTGTACTCACTCGTTCATTACTCTGCTACTGGAAACACTCCCACTGGGACTGGTTTGGCTTTGTGGTTTTCTGGTGTTTGTTCTTGTTTTTTTAATCATCTGGGGTTTATATTTAATCCACTAGACTTTTCTTTGTCATCTTCTAAAGAAACTGAGGCTTCCAAAGCATTACTTCTGTGATCTCTGCTGGTGGAAATGAATCTTGTATGCCTAAAGTAGTGGAGAGAGAAAAAGGCTGGCAGCCCTGGCTTCCATACTAATAAAAAAATAAGAATGTCATCTAAAGAAGTTTTATCAGTCTCCCAGAATGATTATAGAAGGAGATGGCAGTCACTATACTTAGTGCAAGCTGCTTTGCACTCACATGAATTTAAGTTCCTTTTCCAAGGAAAAAGAAATGGTTAGAAAAAGAGATCACCATTCCTGTTTCCAGCATGAATCCAGCTGTGATGGGATGTCAGTCCTGGTTTCAGCATCGAGCCACCTGCATTGGCCCAGCCCATGAGACATCCAGGGTCCTGGGGGCACTGCCTGGGCTCGGGAGGATACCTCTTCATGGGCAGGTTTCCTCACCCCAATAAAGGGTTTCTCATTTTCTCTGTAAATTAATTATCATGTGCAGTTCATTCTTCCAGTCTTTCTGGAAATGGGTGGAGGGCTTCAGAGGGTCTCGGGTAGTTTTAATCCCACCCTGTAGTCCATGCCCATTTCCTGTGCTGTGCTGTAGTTGTTTGTCACAGAAAAATGCCCTATCTCTGGCCCCCCTTCTCCAGCCAAAACCTGATCTTTCTCATGGCTGTGTTAATAACAACAACCTTTGGTTATTACCAACAATTCCTGTCTGTTATTTCCAACAGTCCTTGATTGGCTCCACGGCCATCCAGCTATCAGTGTTTGAGACATACACATTACCCCCTTATCTTCTGGGAGTCAAGAGCACAAAAAGATCTCACTTTGGACCCTTGTTTAGATGACCCCAAGAGAGCGGGTTTTAGTTATGGTAATTTTCCATCATAGCCACAATTTCAGTCAGTAACTTTCTTAGAAGGTTCATTTGAGAAAAATATGGTAACAACCACTTGGGTTGTTATTCAGGCAAGAAAAGTTAAAGTTCCCAAGGCTTTTCATTAAAAAACAGCTGCTTGTTAGATACCTGTTAGATCTTGGGAGCAGACAGTGTTTCTGATACACTCAACAGGGGCTTAGTCCAGGTGCAGTTTGTCAAGGCCAAGGCTTAATGAGCATTTCTCAGCTCATAGTGCAGCCAGGGGAAGGAGAGAGATGCACCACCACAATCCACCCCATGAGTGAAGTCAGCTTCTCTGGGTCTCTGCCCTTGGACATGAATCCTCCAAGATTTGGAAATGTTGAATAGCAGAGAACACTACAGCAAATACCTGCTGCAACCCTGATCAATTCAAGGCCTTGGCACCTTGAGCAGCTGCACTGAGCATTGTTGTCAAAGGCTCTGCTTCTCTTTTACTACAGGAATATCTATGGTAAAAGAAAAGATTGTCCCTAAAACTTCTAGGACGCAGACTTTTGCAGAATCGGTATGAAATTTTGAATTTTCCAAGGAATAAAACTGTTACAAATCTCCTCACTTTCTGCTGAAGGGACAAGATAGATTTCTTCCACTCTGCCTTTCTCATTATAGATATAATATGTTCTAAATACATGCATATATTTGCATATATAAAAAAAAATGTATATGTCTATTTTAAACTTGCAGACAAAAAAGCCTCCTTGTCTATGATTTTGTCTCTCTGAAAAAGATGGGAGAGGAATCACATGGGATAAATGCTGCTATCACACGCTGCATATTGCTAAATACATTGCTTGAGTGTACTGATAAGATCAAAGCCAAAAAGCTGAACAGACAAATTATATAGTTGAATCATGTGTAGTTTATTTTTTAATATGTTCTAGACATGTTTTTATATTCATGTCTTTCCTCCTCTCTGGTTTTGACATTTAGAGTTTTGTAAATAAATTTTCTCTATGGATAGCATTGTGGGAAATTTTCAAAAACACTTGCTGTATGTAGGAAACCAAATGTAAATGGCTTTGACTGAAATTTTGGTCTCTTGCACAAAGCTCTGAAACCACGCTCTAAATGTGAGTAAACACTGTGGGAATCCTAAAAAAATCTTGGCTTTTGGCCTGTACAATAAAGATCAAGCTGCAGTGATTGGGAAGTCTGATCAGAATGGAGAAGCTCTCCCAGTTATTTCTGAACATAGCGTGTGACTTAGGGATGAACTGGAGCCCACCTTCTGGGAAAACAGTTTGTCTTGTTTAAAGCTCTCCTCACAAGGGTTTAACAGATTTCCCTCAGCAATCTGTTCACATCGTTGATCACGCTCCTTGCTAAAAATGTTCTTTTTACTACAAGTTTACATTTTATTGCCGAGACGTGTGAAACTCCAATTACAGATCCTTCCCATCTGTGACAAAGAGAACCCTCCCATGTGGGTAACCCAAAGACCCAGCTTCATCCCATACCTGGAAGGAGACAAGCATGTCTGGGTTGTTCCCTGCAGCTGGGGTTCGCAGCTGTTGCAGCAGGACTCCATTCTTACTTTAAAAAGGTGATGGGTTTTCCTTCAGATGCTGCAAACAGCAGTAGTGCTTCGGTGGGGAACAGGAAAGCAATCTGGCTCCCTATTGCTCGACTGAATTGAGTAGAAGGAGTGCATAGGGTGAAGGGATGGGTGGTAATTATTCACGCAGTGGCAGTGATTTGATTTATTTTTTCCCCTTGTTTCCGAAGAACCTTAATGTGAGTTTTGGTGGTAGGTGCGGCTTAACCTGCCAGCCAAGACTGGGACAAGGTTGCCGCCTAGTGCTCGCTGTTAGCCGCCACGAGGCTTCTGCCGCAGTCAGGTTCAGGTGTGAAAAACAAAGCAAGCAGGAACATCTCAAATTATCAAAGCTTTGGAAATCATGTGGGCTTACATACTTGTTGCCTGAAAAGGATTTTAGTGAATTGCTTTGCCATCAGACTCAGTTTGCTTCATCTTCATTATTTTGTGGCAGGCTGCTAACTGTGAGCCACATGTTTTTACTCTCTGTCAGAATGTATTAAAAAATTCCCAATAAACTGCCAGAATCATGTGGGGTTCGTTAAAAAATATTTGGAGAACAGTGAAACTTCATGCTCTGGAATTACATTCTCAAAATCAACTTTGTTTTGAAAGAAAACTCTCTGACACTGTGTGTTTCCTTTCGTATTGCTGGGGAAATGGCTGGAGTGGTTTCTCTCAGTGCTCTCTGTTCCTTAAACTTAACACCATCTAGGAAAGTAGAGCAGTTTGTTCATACAGATTCTAAGCACTCCATCTTCTACACATTACAGTTTCTGCAGGAGTATAAACATGAATTCCTGAGTCCCTTTGCAACATATAGTCATGTGCATTCAGAGTGCATGTTTGCCACCATATGAGCTGACACTTGCACAAAATCAGTAAAGCTAAGCCTGTGCATAACTGCTCAGAAAAGGTCCAGTATGTAAATGCAAGAGAATATTTTACATAATTTAACAGTATTGGGTTTGTACTCTTAAAAGTGTTCTCTGAGTTACCTGAAACCTCTTCCTCCATTTCTTTTTTT
>VXAX01005372.1:0-33891 GCA_013399835.1 Leptocoma aspasia | reverse complement strand
TTTTTTTTTTTTTAATGAATCTTGGGGTTTGTCACATCCTTGCTGATTGAGGATGGGAAAGATGCATTTCTGGTGGAACCCCTTTTTATTTTTGGTTTGCCTTTTCTTACAGATGTACATCACAAGCACAATTAAAACAAAGAGTAGCAGGCTAGCCAAGCCCGTGCTGTGTCTGGGAACCCTGTGTGCTGCCTTCCTCACCGGGCTAAACCGAGTGTCTGAGTATCGAAACCACTGTTCGGACGTGATCGCAGGCTTCATCCTGGGGACTGCTGTAGCCTTGTTTCTGGTAAGTCCATCAGTCCTTCTGTGTTCCTTTTAAAAATAGCACAGTTAAAAAAAAACCCAACCAAACAAAAAAGAAATTGTAATCACTTGTAGCCTGCAAGATCTAATTTAGCCCCATCTAATTCAACGTATTATCAAAAAAAAAAAATCCTAATATGAAATCAGGCTCATACTAATTGATAAGTCTAATTTGGTAGCATTTGTACATTTTATATATTTCAATTATTTTAATTACTCTACATGTTCTTACTTGATCTAGAAAATGCTGCAAAAGGTGGTGTAGATTTCAATATCAAAAGGAGGGTGTGCTTGAGACTCCTTCTCTGTGTCGCAAAACCTCTGTGTGCCTTGTACTTGGCAAGAATGTGAGGCACAGGGTGTTTTCTGGGGCTCTGAGCTGTGATCCTGGTTCTCCATTTTGTTTCAGACCATAAAAGCAATGCAATGGAAGGGAAGGTCAAGATAAATTTCCTTGGAAGTAAAACTACCTCCCTTTGCAGCTTTTAGAGTCAAGCTGAAATTGTTCCCCCTCATAGGATAACCAAACATACTGAAATATATCAAAGGCCTTCCCACAGAATCTAGGAAGAGAATCTCTCCAGACTTTAAGTGTAACTGGCTCTCCTGTGGGCTGTGTGGTTTAAATGTTTTGTTTGGTGAGAGGTCTCTTGCTGAGGATTTACTCACACAGCAAGCAGTCCAGGTCATTCTCACTATTACCAAGAAATGTGCCTGGTTCCATTTAATCAAAATATGCTTCAAAACTATCCACTGCATAGCAACAGACACTTTATCCCTGTAATCAGGAGGGATTAGGTTTCAAAGATCCCTTAAATCTCGATTGTCCTGTCACTCTTTTTTTTTTATATTCTGTACTTGAAAAAGCAACAACAACAAACGTTCAAGCGTCATTTATTCTTGCGTTCATTTCACATAAAAAGATGTCTACAGCCTCTGACCTGAATCTCCTTGACTTTAATGTGAATAATTTGTCTGGTTCCTGCTGGGAAGGGCAGTTTAAATCTCACCCAAGCAATTTAAGAGGCAGCTGCCCCATCTATCAGGCCAGAACAGTGTCTGTGCTCCCCGTACCTGTTGGTGGCAGTGACAGCCTTGTGCCCAGCTGTATTATGACCTTGCAGACCTCCTGGCAGCCTGCAAGTGTCACAAGCTGAATTTCAGAGTTCTGGAAGGGGTCTCCCCAGAGGGGTGCTGTCAGATCCCTAGCACAGATCCCCCTGGCACAGGACCCACCCAGGCTGCAGCCTGATTCTTGCTCAGGTCTCTGGCAGTGAAGGGGAACAGCCAGCAAGGAGCTGGCTGCAGGAATCACTCCACCAGCAAACGTGTCAGCTCCTGTGCACCTTTTCTTTTCCATGTCCTCAAGCTATCCACTGCTGTGCATGGTTGCTCTTACTGGCATTACCCTCACCATGTGAGTGCTGTGAGTCTGGTCATGCATAAGGGAGGGATTTTTGGGATAAACATCACAGCAGTGGTGCTGGAAGCATGCAGGAATGGTGCTAAATGGTGTCATCCAGATGTGAGGGAGATTCAGCCATCCAAGAGCTGCGTTCACTGTTTGGAAGTGACAAAGCCAGAGTCTGAAAGGAGTATTTGGCCAGCAAAGGACATGATTTGGGTAGTCTGTGGTTCTGGGATGATAAGGCATAGATGGGGATCTTTGCTGTGTCCAGTGTGAAATGCAAAAAGGCTGAGAATGATTCATCACCAAGGCAGTCCGTCGTGCCCGGCCGTGTCAGTAACCACACTGCAGCCCAAGGCTGACACAGATGACACCTTGAACCCAAACCCAGGTTAAATTCTTTCAGTTGTGCCCCACATGGTAATTCATCCCTCTCCAGGTTTTTCCTGGGGATGGAACACACTGACCTCACTCTTGTTTTTTTCTGCATTGCACAGGGGATATGTGTTGTCCATAACTTTAAGGGCAGTCATGCAGCTCCTTCTAAACCGAAGCCTGAAGACCCACGAGGAATGCCACTAATGGCTTTTCCCAGGGTGGAAAGCCCTCTGGAGACACTGAGTGCACAGGTACTGTAAATCTCTTACCCAGATCACCACCAAACATATTTTCTGTTGCATCAGAATAAAAAGAAGTTTTGTACCTGAGTACACATGCCTCATTTCAAGCCCATTGAAGAGAATGAATCTGCATCACAGCAGAGTTTAAGGCATTTATCCCAGAAACTACCAAATACTATAGATCTTCTGCCCCCATACATGTCCACAGCTAAAGGAGTAGGATCTCACATGCCTCACAAACTTTTGCTTAGAAGAATAGAAAACTGAGAGAGCAGTAAAAATCATTCTGCCTAATTACATTCCAAAAAGCTTTTGGGATGTATGAAGGATTTACTCTTTCCTGAGGGTAAACTAGTCTGTCCACAAAAATATTACAGGGATTAGGTTTTTTTGTCCTCTCACTGTGCAGTACCTTCTGTAATAAGAAGAAATCATATACTTTTTTCTATCTCTGAGTCATCAGAAGAGAAATTATTAGTATTCTTCCAAACCTGCAAAAAAAAGCTAGTGGGAACATCAATATTGATAGTATTTGTTAAAACTACTAACTTTAAATGGCTTGTGTTGACATAACTGCGTCATACCCAGTCCTTTCAAAACAGACAAGTAAATGCAACCTGCCAGAAATTCTGAGAACAAGGATAAACCGTAGTTTATGAGTTATCTGAAATACACTGGTGTAATTTATTTGGTCTTTAAATCGTACTTCCTTTATTAAATGGCCTGTCACACATGATGTGTGGCAAGATCAATAGTGACTTTTGCTAAACTCTTTGTGAAATAAACTGAAAAGAGGAGTTTTAAAAAATGGGAAAAATACTGTCTCTAATGTCTGGAAATACTTTGTTTAATTGAAGAGTCAATTTTGATTAGGCAAATACTTACTGGAAGACTTTCCACTAAATTTGCAGAACTGTGTGCATTAGATGTTCTCTCGATGGGTTTATAGTCCAGAAACTAAGTGCTACTTATATATCCACATTGTGTTGTGTAGACAGAAGGGCTGAGCAGGTGAAAATATTCATGAGCTGTGAGAAATGTTTTGTCCAGTCAGCTATTTATAGCTACTGGACTGTGAAGTGCAGGTAGGGACTGGACTTTAACTCTTGATGTTCACCAGAAACCAACAAGATAATTTTCTTAAATTCTAATTATTGACCATACATCTACAATGCATGTTTTATGAGCAAGGGTTTTTCCCATTGCTTTTGCACACTAGTAGGGTATGTCAGTGCCAGACTGTTGTACACAAACATTCATGTGTTTGTCTTTTCTTCCTTGCAGAATCACTCTGCCTCTATGACTGAAGTAACCTGAGATGGGAGATCAGCAACTGAAGCTATTTTTTACTACCCTCCAGTAAAATACTCCAAGACACACAGTTACTAAATGTCTAACTGTGATGACCAGTATTATGTTATGTCTAGTTAGAGGCTAATGTTTTGTACTTTTTTTGTATGAGGAAGTGATGTAGCTTGCCCTGATTTTTTGTCAGCTTTAATATTATTATGCCAGACTTTAAAAGCAAAACGGAAAAAGAACAAAAAAAAACCCTTTTCTTGTTTAAAGCGTGCACTGAGGAACTACATCTATGGAATTGTTGATGTTGTTATGTGATATTTGTACACAATTTTTTTTCTTCTCAGTTTTGAATTTATATATCTTAGGGGGGGAAAAATTCACTTTTACCTTTTCTTACCATAAAAAGTGCTGGGTCAGATTCTTATTTGAGTAAACTCAGATTCAGTGAGCTACTTAAACATTTAATGGACTCCTAGTCCATTAACTAGGAGTTAATGGACTTCAGTTACCACCCAGTTTCCAGACTAGAAGCATGTCCTTAAGCACCTCACTGAATCAAAGCCTGATTGTTCTGGTGTGGGTGATTGTGCCAGTTACTGAAGAATAACTAAAACAACATCCTTGGTCTGCAGTACAGACAGACTGGACGTCAAAATTTATCGTAGTAGCTGATAGCATGTGAGCTGACTACATCATCTCCCTAGATCCTCATTCCTCCCCGAGGCCCAGCTAAAGCTCCCAGTGAAACCTGGCTTCAGGAATTGACTATGGGGATATACAGCCACCACTGCGGGGCTGAGGCTGCGCTTTAAGTGTTTCATCATTTCACCATAGATTTGTGGGGTAACTAGTGACACTGGTGCAAAGGAAAAGTGACACCACTCCTTCACCAGGGTGGCATTCCTTGGCATTCAAATTGGCATAGCCAAGAAGCCAGTTTTTCCGCCCAAAATGTATTTTTTTCCTGAGGGGCTTTGACAAGCCAAGGAAAAAAAAAAAAAGATGGAAAGACAAGACAGAGAGGAAGAAAGACAGAGAGAAAGCTGAGTCTGTAGTAGCGGTCTGCATGTTTTTGTAAATTCTGCCATACAGAATTTATATCAAAACTGCTATTTTACAATTTAACAACTTTGTCTAAGCATTATAAAGACAACTAAGTATGGGTTGGGGATGGGAAGAACAAAAAAAAAAAAAAAAAAGCCCATTTACAATGGTTAGAACTAGGGCAAAGGCTTCATTAAATGATTTTTCACTGTTTCTAGGATGTTCCTGCATCTCATTCTTCTAGCATGGTGATAACTGCTGTGTGTCTCCTTTAAAGAATGGAGCCTCTGTACTTTTACTGGAATGTTTACCTCACATTTCCATGTTGGTTCTTCTTGGGTTTTTTTTTTTGTATATTTTTTCCAAAACAGAAGCAAAAAAAAATTATCGAAAAAGAAAACACGTGAGCCAGTCTTTCATTTGCCTATGACACAAACAAAATCTAGAATGTCTGTGTCTGGTCTTGTGGTGTTTCTTCCTTCTCCTGACTCTTCTGATGTCTGCTTCTGGCTTAGGAATATGAGGATCAGACTTGGGCCATGCTTTCTGTGGCCATGAGGAACCTTTGCTAGGTGTTCCGGGTTCCTCACTGCAGCTGTAATCAAAATTCCAAAGGGAAAAATCTGTTCTGGATCATTTTGTTAAGATATACCCTCCCAAGCTGGCTTTTTCACACTTCCTTCTGATCTTCACTACTGCTTTGGCCTAAAAGAAAGAATGATGCATGGGCAGGGCTTCTATTTATTTATTTATTTATAATTCAATTCAACTGAAGTGACAAACTTTTAAAAGCCCAGGGATAAAGTGACTAAGCATCTAGAAGTCTTGCCCTTCCATGGCACAGGCACTGTGTGCAAGACTGATGTCATTTCAGATTTCTGCTTTTCCAGCTTGTTACAAGCAGTTAAGTGCTTTACATCTCAAGCACCCATGTCTGATCCTCTTCCTTTGTACTCCAGTCCCTGCAGCTTCCTGTGCAGATGGAAGCATGAGGTGTGCACCTCCAAGGGGCTGGTATGTTTGAGACCAGGGAAATGGCAGTTTGACTCAACTCAGACACAGCAAAACACGAGACAAGCTGCTGTCGAGCTCCTTTCTTGCCTGTCCCAATTCCCAGTCCAGTTTTTCACTCTGTTCTGATCATATTACATGAGCTATCAAAGTTACAACCTGAGAGAGACACAGAAAGGGGAATGAGCACAAAGTGCAACTAAAACTGAAAGTATTTTCTCAGATAGTGAGTGCTAAAGATGAAACAAGGAGGTGCAGGTATCTCTGCTTTTGATGGAAGGACATAATTTCATGAAAAAATAACTTCCAATTCATTGCTCCCAAATAGCTCCTGAAGCCAACAAGACGACAGTCAGCCATTTGTCACACTGTGGTTTCCCATAAGCTACAGGGGAGGGATTTGTGAACATTCAGCCTTCCATGGTGATCAGTGAAACAACCCCCATGCCTTCACCCCAGTTCACCCTGCAGTGGAACATGTAGGTGTACACTTACAATATTCTGTAATTCTCCAAGAGTCAAAAGGAGAAAAGAAAAGTGTTTCTTTAATTTCTTCATAACTTTTGAGAAGAAAGCAGCACTTGAGAAGTGTGCTAGTTAAGAAACTGAGCACTGTAACACACAAAAGCAGCAGTGCCTGAGTGTGCCTCACACATCTGCATGCTGAAAGAAACTAGGGGAGCAAGGGTTCAGGGCTTGGAGTGGTTTAACCAGGACATTTCTGGATTATCCCCAGAAAGATCACACAGACTCTTGACCTCACTGGAAACAACTTGTTTCATAGAAAACTCTCATTAAATACCATGCATTTCTCAGACTGTTTATTTTCTTGTCCTGACTTCACTGCTTGCCTCCTCTGATTAAAAGCAGACCCGCATCATCAGTTAGATAGGAAGAAAAACTAACACCCAAAGAACTTAAAAAGCAGGGCCCTTAACAGACATAGGAGAATTCATATATAGGTGCCATAGGTGCCTTGACAGCAGCTGATTTTATAGGGCTGTTGGAGACTTCACCATTACTGAGCGTTTTCAGTGAACTTCTATTACTGAAATTCACAGATTTCACCCCAACCAGAGGGCTCTGCTGCTGCCCTACAGCACAAGCCAGGCACGGGGATGCTCCGTGGGGGGACTCAGCGCTGCCAGATGATTTTCAGGTTCGGGGGCAGCTCTGCGGCCGCGAGTTCATCGATCTTGGTCCCGTCCTTCACGGGGGTGCGATAGAAATCCAGCACGTCCCCAGCGCGGCGCATGCGGTGCAGCTGGGAGTTGGGGACAGCGTGTCCCAGCTCTGCTGCCAGCCGGGCCAGCAGGCGATGCTTCAGCCTCTTCTCCTGCAGGGGAGCCTGCTGCCAGTCCTCGGGAAGAGAGGGCCCAAAGACCTCCCTGACGTGGGACTCGAGGCAGCTCTGCAGGTCCTCGGGAGGGACGTAGCTCCGGCTGCGTGGCGGGGGGCAGGCCAGGCTGGGCTCGCTCCTCTCCTCCTTCTCAGCAACTGCTCGGTCTGCTTCCACTTCTCCTTCCTCCTTCCTGCTGGCAGCAGAACAGAAACACGTTCAGCCTCTGGGCTACTCAAGACAGAAGAGCATTTTTGTGTTCGTGGCGTTTTAAACCAGACTCAATCCAGACACTCCATACATCCCATGGACTCATCAGGTCTGTCAGCCAGCAGTGCACAGGCTCCTCCCAGGTGCTGCCCCCGACACAGGCTGCCTCTGCAGAGCAATCACGCACGGACCTTACTTCATTGGTCCGAGTGAAAACAGCATTTTAACAAGATTAGTTACTTGTTTTCTGTTACAGCTCCATTTTCTAATTTGCTATGAATAAAAAGCATATCAGAAAATAACCACTACTAAGAAGAAAATCAGTGCCCATATGTAAAAAAAAAAAATCATCAGTAGTTTTAAGTAAAAAAATTTACCTTCTGTATGCCCCAATCTAGTTAACAACCCATGCGTGGTTTCACGCAAAATGTTACAGAGGAACTGTTTTTCATTCCCGTTAAATCCCTCTCTTCCCACTCCTAACAAAAGCAGTAACAGCTCTAAAGCTCCAACCCTGCACCACTGCACCGCCCGCCAGCAGTGCACCCCCGTGGGCGCTGGGTGCCCAAAGAACCTGTGGAGTCTCCTTCCCTACGGACATTCCAAAGCCGCCTGGACAACTCCTGAGGGACTTGCTCAGGGTCTGTAGGAATAAATGACCTCCAGAGAGCCACGGCCCGGTGAAGGCCCAGCATGCGGAGAAGGCCGGAAGCCACCTCACCCTGTGCCCTGCGGGTACCTGCGGCCGCCCCAGAACGCCCTGAGCCCCGCGGGACCGAGCCCCGGCCTCCGCCGCGCCGCCACCCGCAGCGCCCGCACCGCCGCCATGCTGGGGGCGCGCCGAGCGCCTTCCCGCGGCCACCGCGGGTGACGCATTTCTGCCGCGCCCCGCAAAGCCTCATGGGAAATGTAGTCCGTGCCCTCAAGCCAGCCCTCCCCCTCGCTGGGAAACGGAATGTGTGAAACTTTCCTTAGGAAAAGGTGATCTTCCATGTTTGGTCTTTGTGTGCTTTCAGGCCTAACCGACAAGAAGGGAGATTTTGTGCGTGTGACAGAAAGTAAGTGATGGTCAGGCCTTTGAAAGGCAGGTTACTTGTTGGCTGAACCACCTTGTTAAGGTGTAGGGCTTGACAGGCTTCAGTGATCTCTGACCCAGGGGAGGTTAGCAGGGCTTGGGAAGGAGAATGTACCTCTGATGGTGGACACAAGGAATGCAGAATTAATGCGCACAAGGCATTTGGCAGAACCCCCAAGACAAGGAACAAACTAATAAAGCCAACGCAGCAACTGTGCTGAATTAGCTCCAGCGGGGTAAAAGGCAATTCCAGCTGGGGCAGATCAAGGCCATCGACTCACCGCCACCAATTCAAGAAACCACTGACTGAAAAGAAGGACTGAGCAGGCAGACTAATTAGCATGAGAAGCAAGAGGATCATCAACTGACAACAAACAGGATACTAATTATTATGAGAACTAGATAACTTGTAGTCAATGAATCTAAATTCCTTTGTTTACTAAAACATATAAATATATAGGAAAATTTTGGTCATATTGGTGCTGATGGTGGCTTATAAAAAAAGAGGAAGAGGGACTTCCTACACAGATAACGACAGGACAAGGGGGGACAGTTTTAAACTAAAAAAGAAAGAGTAGATATTTGGAATAAATTCTTTATTGTGAGGAATTAACACAGGTTGCCCAGAGAAGCTGGGAATGCCCCATCCCTGGAAATTTTCAAGGCCAGGTTTGGACAGGGCTCAGAGCAACCTGGTCTAGTGGAAGCTGTCCCTTCCCACGGGAGGGAGGTTGGATGGGTGAAAAATATTATTTTTCAGGTAATTTCTAATACAAATGATTCTGAGATTGATCTTTGATCAGAGATTGGATGCTGCTCATCAGGAGCAGAGGTTTCAGTGGACTCAGGTATGGGGAGACCCAGAGGACCACAGCTGAAGCAGGAAAGAGGTGTTATTCCTGACACTAGCATCAGCCCCTGGAGTGCTTTTTTGGCAAATCACTTGCTCTTTGTTCATTGTCAGGAGAGACTACAGGCAAGCCTTAATTATGCAGTGACTAGATCCACGTGAAGGATTTTGGCTGTTTATTTATCGCCTGTGAAACATGCTGGTTATTAACTCAGAGGCCATGCGGAGGTGGTTACAGGGCGGTGATTTTGCCTGTTTTCCCTGTGTTTGTTGGCAGGAGCAGCGAATGCCAGTGGCCAGGAAGAGCAGCCAGCAGAGAGAGGTGACCTGAAAAGATGTGGAGTCCTCTGGGTCGCCTGGCCCTGGCTCTTTAGGGGGCTGCTCCAAGGCCTCATGAGTTGATTGGTGTAGCAGGTAGCCAGGCAAATATTCTTACATAACCTTAGGCCTGCTGGTTTTGCCATTTATGCCTTTTTTTTCATGACAACCACCTGACTGTTCTTTAGCTAACAAAGCTGACACCTCTAACAGGGACACAGCAATGTGCCAAAGGTCAAACCGTTGGTCTGCAACATCAGCCTCATTATTCAAGCTACACAACAGGTAGGCCAAGATGCCTTCATCCACGCTTTGTGTTAATTATTGTGGAAAACCTCCCTGTAAAGGTGATTTGTAAGGACAGACTTTGCACAGCCCTGACTCAGCCCTAACACAGTGTCTAGCAGCCTCATCTCACCCACAATGTTTCTCCAGAGACATGAGATGCTTCTGAAGGTAGTGTTGTTTATCTGTGGTCTGATTCCCCAGCACTGCTTGCTGTGTACATCTCCCAAGTGTTTTAGTGCCTGCCAGACTTCTGTCAGCAGGATTAACCTCTCCAGCTGTGTCACTATTGGGTTATTTCCCTTTGATATCCTCAGAGTTTCCCAAGCTCTCCAGCTGTAACACTTTGTGACTCAATCTTTGCAAGAACTACAAAAAAACCCACAAATGTGTGAAAGATACTTTAAAGTTTACACAAAACAAAAAGGATTGTGAAGTAGAGATTAGTTTTCAATTACTGTTTTATTGACATGATTGAATACACAGTCAGGTTTTGTAATTCAGGATTGTGGCTGCTAAATGTGGTAATGGGCAAGGGTAGTTAATTGAATTGCTAGGGAACTACTGAATCTGCCTGCTATTTCAGGGGCTGAGTTTCAGACTGAGGGAGGGTGAGTTCATGATTCATTGGCAACTTTTTTTTGTTGTTTGGAAAGAATTCCCTTTCCTTGGAATGTGCAAATGAGAAAAGAATATCCCCTTGGTAAATTGTGGGAGTGAAGGGTGGAGAGGAAGCTAAGCCATTCTATCTCCAGTTTGGTGTAGGGTAAGGGAAATTAGATTTCTATGTTTTTCTTTCATTTCTGAACATCTTCCACTGCAAGAAGGGACAGGAGGAAGGAAGGTTCCTGCGATTTCAGTAGGTGTAGCTGGCAGTGAACAGTGACTGCGTGGCAGCTGCGTCAGTCTTCCCAGACTGGACATACTGCCCCCTGCAAGCCAAACTGTTAATCTGAAAAAGAAAAAGAAAAAAAAAATTAGGGGGAAACAATCAGCATGGAGTAAGAAAGGCAGATGTGTAAAGAACAACCAGCAAGAGTAACCAAGCAAGGCAGAAATAACAGAGTAATGCCCCTGGTGAACATGAAGTGCCAGGAGGGGTGGGATCAAGACAGCCTTAGGAAGGTGACAACATGTGTCCCTTCATGGAGAGCAGCTCTTCTCTCTGCTGGGGGAAGCCTCGTACCTGTGCCCGCTTGCGGAAGGCCTCCTGAGCAGCCTTCTTGTTCTCGCTTTTGCCCAGCCATGCAGCCAGGGCAGAGGCTTGCAGGGCTCTCCCGTAGGAAAAGGTCAGTTTCCAAGGCTTAGCCATAGGGATCTGATTCATGGCATTCAGGTTGAGAGAAGCCTCCTCTTCACTCTGACCTCCAGACAGGAAGCAGATTCCTGCAAGAAAGAGGTTTTGAGGCTTAGAAATAGAGTGTTCCAGCCACCTCAATCCCTGATCTTTACTTGCCAGAGTAGCAGGCATGTCAGAGGTAGGAAAGAGAATGGGAATGAAGAGATAGGAATGAATTGGGAATCACCTGGAACAGCAGCAGGAACAGTGCGGAGGAGAGTAGTGACAGTTGCTATGGCTACATCCTGAGGGGTGTACTTCTTGGAGCAGGAATGCCCAGCCATCACCATGTTGGGTTTCAGCAGTGTTCCCTCCAGGTACACATGATGATCATTCAAAGCCTTGTAGACAGCAGCCAGAACCTGAAAACAGGAGGATTGAATACAGACCTCTGCTCAGATCTTCACCTCAGGCTACGGTGGAAAGACAGCTTATTCTTTGGTACTGTAGCAAGATCAAATTGATTTTTGCTTTCTCATGAAATTTATCTCTGGGGTTGCAGTTGTGAAGACCCCACTGCTTTTGAAATGACCAGGATACAACTCTCCATATTTAAGAGATTTTTACGTGCTGACATTGCTGACATTTGGTTTGGTCCTGATACATCTTTTTGAGATTGAGAATGCTTATATTGTCATTGAAGTGAAAATCCAAAAGCATAGAAAATACTCTTGGATTTCCTATTAGTTTGTTACGTGGCTAGGAGCAGCTCATTTTTGTGATGCAGTTATGAAGGACATTTTTGGTCAAATCTCTTTGAGATCTGTGAGCACAAACTGCACAAAGTTTAGCTGCTGGTTTTTGAGGGGGAGCACAGAGGGAGGAATCTCTTCTTACCTTCTCTGAGACATACTGACAGCGCTGAAGATCATGGTCTCCATCAGGCAGGACTTCTGGCTCCACAATGGGCACCAAGCCATTCTAGGAAAAGAAAGACAGGGGATTCTTTCAGGCTGTGGAAGTAAAACTGTTCTTGTTGTTTGCCCTGACTTCGGTGGTATTCCTTCATTCTGTGCTGCCCTTCCTCCTTTTCTTTCCCAAAACCCTTGCAAGGATTCCCCTTTTGAGCTACCTAGTGTACTATTGCAGGAGAAGGGGCAGCAGCATCTCAGGAAAGGTTGCTGGAGGGGAGGTACCTGCTGGCAGATACTGGCATAGCGTGCCAATGCGTTGGCATTCTCCTGGATGGCAAGCTGAGAGGGTGTTGTGCTGCTGATCTTCAGCACCGCGCGCCACTTGCCAAAGTCAACACCATCTTTCTTGTACTGGGCACAGCGTTCAGCCAGCCCATCCAGCCCTGCAGAGGGAGAACAGTGCTTCACTGAGAGCTGCTCTTCAGCACGGAGCCCCGGGAAATACTGTGACTCCAGCCAAGGCTGCATCTCAGGTGAATCACTCTATGGCTTTTGCTGCCATAGCTTAGGCTCTTTAGATCTCTCCTTACCTTGGATGGTGGTTTCTCCATTTGTTCCTGCAAGAGGTGCTGTGCCTTTATCCAGCTGTGGAGGTCAGCAAAACAGGAAGGGTTACAGAAAGGTGGGAATTGGTCTAATTCTTACCTTCTTACCCATGTCAAGTCTGCCTTTGAAGGCAGACTCTTCTCAATGTGTGGACCTTAACATGCTCAGGGTGCAAAGGAAGGAAATGTTGGAGCAAAGGGGAAGAAAAAGGAGTGAACTGGGTAAGAGGAGGGGGAGTGTGTATATAGATGCCTGCAGGGAATGGCTCAAGAACTCAAGGTGTGGAAAGAATTAGGTTTAGATTACTGCATAGAGAGACTTATTTGCAGTGAATGGTAAATAGATGGGAATTGGTGTATGAAAAGTTCCAGCATCTAGTGCAAATGTGCCTCTAGTTACTTGCACAAAAGCAATGCAGAGAACTTTAAAATCAAGGACAAAACAGGAGGTGGGGGTGAGGGGAGCGGAGGGGAGGGGGCAGTGTTTTTCAGGAGACAGTGCAACCCAAATACAATTTTCTCTAGAAATGAGGTTTGGATTATGGTGCCAGCCCACACCACATACAGATACTCGCCTTAATTCCCACCACAATGCCTTTTTCCTTGATGAGTGCTGTGAATGGCTTTCCAGTGCTATCTTTCTGATAGAGGGTCTCATGGAAAAGGATCACTCCCCCAATGCTCTGGTTGATGGAAGTGTCTGAAGTGAAGAGGATCTCTCTAAAAGCTCGGCGGTTCTCCTCCGTGTTCTCCACATTGATCCGCTGCAGCCTGTTCCCCATGGTACCTAGTGAGGTGGACAAAGGCCAGACAAAGAGGTTCTAGGCTTGGCTGGCCTCCTGTAATGATGTAGTGAAGTAGTAATGAACTGGGGCTTCAGTTCAGAGCTTCCCTTCTCAACCCATAGTTTGTAAGCTTTGGTTGTTACAGTTGCAGGCCTGCCTGGATGAATTGTTCTGCTCAGACAACAGTTTCAAAGCGTTTTTCATCTACTCCACTGATTTCAAATGTCAAGCAAAACTAAAATAAAAAAACATCTTGCATACTGCTAATTGATTGATGTCCAGAACTTACCCACTGATTCATCTGCAGCCAGGATCCCCTTTCCTGAAGCCACAATCCGCTGAGCAATGTCTGCAAGAGCTTTCTTCTGCTCTGGAGACAAGGCTGGGAACTGGTGGGTCATGTTGACTTATCTGTAGGAGAGAATTACTGTTACAAGTAATGACAAGTAATTCTGAGGAAGACTGTGAACCAGTGACACCACTCACAGAGCTCTTGGTGCTTGTCTGGTCCATGTTATCATATGGGCAATATGACCAGAAATCCATTTGAGTTCTTCTTTGCTTGGTGTATCTTAAAAACTAGAAAGAAACGCAGGAGACGCATCCTGCCACATCCTTCTAGAACCGAAGAAGGAAAGACTCTGCATTTTACCTGGATTTGCTCAGAAAATAAAGGAAGGTCAGTCTGTCATAAAAACATGCACCAAGTAACAAGTAAGCAAATTGCCGATTCTGCATAGTTTATGGTTCCTGTCAGTAGAATGCCAGTTATTCCACTGCTTACCTTTACGCATTTCCTAACACTGCTCCTCTTCTGTTTTCTGCGTCTGGCAGGAATTGGCAGTTGACAGTATTTGCTACTGTGTCTGGTTGACATTCCATCCCCAAACTTTTGCCTTGGGGTTTGTAATTCTCCTCTCTATGGCTGCTTTCAGAACTGTAGTGCATTGCTTCTTCTACAGAAGATATGGGGCCTTAGGAGAATTCACCCCTCATTTCTATCTTTTTAGCTGTAGTAGAGGGTTACCATCTGCAACTACCTAGCACCTGAGATCTGGGTTCTGTCTTGATACAACAAAATTCTTGGTCTTATTAAAGTTTTGGTTATATGGCATTAAATTACAGTTTCTCTGATCATCTGAATAGTCAAAGTTACTTTTCTGAGTTTATAGGCCTGTAAGTCTGAAACAGAAAAACTCTCTTCCTTCAGTTCATCATATGTAATAGCTAAGGCAACATCTGTGGCTTTATCAGTGGGTGGTAAATCCAGAAGGGAATTAATTAAAAACAACAGAAAAGATCTCAAATACCATGTTTTCCTCCAAAAGGGCAGGCCTCTGGACAGTGTTTGCATTTTCTATTCCCAAAGTGCCTGAGGGAGGAGTGAGAACATGCCATTTCCCATTTCATAAGAGATAGCCAGAAAATATTTCTTCCTATATAAGCATGTAGACAGCCAGATCCAACTTTTTATTTCCCTGCACACAGATGCTGTGTTGCCAGGGAATCCTTGTCTTATCCTTCCTGCTGAAGGGCATAATGGGGAGAGGCAATGAAGAGTCTGTCTGCTACTCGTGATAGGGTACAGAGTTCTGTATCACATGTCAAATGGTGCCAAAATTTTCTGGCAACGGTGCCATCAGAGTATGGTAACAGCTGTAAATTAAAAAATCAGCTCCCTGATTTATAGCTGAAGGTACTTTGGTACTGGTAATGTTATATTACAAAACTCAAATGGCATTGTCTGCCCGTACGGACCAGTCAGATGCAGTGTCCAGGTGTCTGCTTTACCTCTTTGCAAGCTGAGGGTGGAAATTCTCACATGCAGCTTACCACAGAGTGAGTAATTTTAGGTTTAGAGGGAAGATGAAGGAGTGCAGGATGAAGACTTAGTCAGATTAGAGAGAGTTCCCTGGTTTTCAAAGGGCTGAAATGCCTTCTTGCTGCGGTCCTGGTGGAACAGGCTTAGCTGAGCCCCTCTCTCTGTATGTCAGCCTGTGGCCAGAACTCTGGGAATCATCCTTCTACTGTGGTGATCACAGCTCCATCACTCCCAGCTCTTGGCCTTTTCCGCTCCCTCAGAAGAATTTGAAAATCTATGGTTTATGCTGAATAGCTACTTAGGTTCACCTACAACTCTCCTTATCCCTCACCTGCTTTCAGTGTTGGATATGTCTTAAAAAGAGGAAACTGGCTTGCTATTATAATTACTGTAATAATAGTTTGGTGATTAGCACCTCAGTTAAAACCACACTACTGTTAAATAAGTCATTATGCAAAATGATAAGGAATCCAACTCCAGTTGTTTAGAGTATCTGTGGAGAAGACTGGGAAATTGTGCTCTGGCAAAAATATTATCTTGTCCTAGGTCAGAGCTCATGAATTGCTAAATCAGGAGTGGGATTTTAGAGTTGCAGTTTGGAGCTGTGTTACAGCACCAGGAGGTGTATCCAGGTAAACTTGAATCCAGCTGGCTGGACTACAAGACCACCAATTGCTCCAGTCATGTTATGATGGGTACACTTTCTTTCCAGCAATGCAATACACAATGAGACTAATGTCTGCTCTACCTTACTTGTTCCCAGTGTTTGCCTAAAGATAACAAGGAGACACTTATCACTCAAAAGCAGCCTGCAGGGCAAATTTTTGAAGTACGGAAATATGAGTTTTCAGTGAATAATGCTGTTCCAAGTGAGTCTCTCTCTGAGAGACTGAAACAACAAAGTGTAGTTTCAGAGTGATGAATTATAAAACAGCAAATTAGTTCCAGTTTCTATGCAAGTATTTCATTGAGTGTGAAGGAGCAGGTGGAGATTTGCCCAAAGTCTCCTCAAAATTACCTTTAAGGCCATGATGAGTGGTTCCCAGCTACTCTGCTGAGCTACAGGGACGAAGAAAAGGCACAGTGTTTCTAGCTGAAATGGTGAAGAAATGAGGGCAAAAGAACGATTGTAAACCTTATAATAGCTCAAAGGTGCAGAATGTTCTAGTACCCTTGATTTAGGCTTTTCTTTTTCTGTGAAAATTTTATTTATTCTTTCATGAGAATAATAATTTCTGAGAATTTTCATGTCTGCATTCAGAAGGGGTGTCTCTGCTGCAAGGTCCTGCTCCGAGCAAGGGAGCAGGCAGAAGAGGAGTGAAGCCCTACACTTCAGCAACGTTTCATACAGCTACATTGTAAAGAAAAAGCTCCCAGCAAATCCATAAAAGCATTAATGGCCCCTCAAAGGGCTGGATATGTCACCTCACAGGTCCTCAGAAAAAACAGTTGTGCCCAGGCTGCCAGAGCTGCAAAGCTCATTTCAGTCTTCCAAGAACAAAGCCTGTTTGTCCTAATCTGATTTATCTGTTTAAATTGACCACTTTTCCAGGAAGAAAAAAGTTCTAATGTATTGTGATCTCAGTAACAGTAACTGAGAATTGTCCCACCACTAAGGTGTTTCAAGAAGCTTTATTTTTTATTTACCCATTTTAGGCTGTGGGCTAAGTGCCATAAGCTGAAGTGATATCACATCATCACATGTAATCAAATGTACATGTGATATCACACCATCACATGTAATCAAAATGATTTTACATTGTATGAATACAATGCATTATCTTTGTAGTATCTGCTTACATTTTTGTTTTTTTTTTTTTTTTTTAAGTAGAATTTTTTAAAAACTCAAAAGAATAGACTGCACAAACCCCCCAGCTTTGTAGCTACCTGGAGTGCTTATCAGGCTTCAATAGCTCCTTCAGCAAACTAATTTCTTTGTTCAGCCCCCAGCCTCTGGCCAGCAGGAGGTGGGGGTGTGGGAACAGGGGACAGCACAGTTGTAAAAGTAAATATTGTAATGCTGAAATCTTGGGTTCTCAGGTACCATAAAGACAGAAGGGCTGAGGGGAAATGCGTGATGGCAGCACAAGCACTTGATCCTGTTAATATTAACAGTGAGAACTAAAGAGCAGAGGCAAGATGAATAGCAGAAGGAACAATGTTACATTTCACTTCCAATCATCTCAGAAACTTCAATACATCACTGGCGTCTTTTCTTTCCAAGAACCTCATGTGACTGGCATCTTCTAATCTTACATAAAATCTCACCTGAGTCCTGGTTTGCAGATGGGAAAAGACTGGATCAGAATATTTAAGTTTTTCTCTTGGGTCTCTGCACTGCCTTATTTTATAAAATTGGTTCCAAAAATGCAAGACCAACATTTTAAACTACAGTTTGTATCCCACAAATGTAGCTTTTTCCTATTAAATTACTAGTAAACAGAGCCCTTCAGCATCATCTCTGACAGTCAGCAATACAAACTCTGCACACAAGAGATTTGCTTCCAAAGAACAGGGTTTGAAGAAGAAACAGCTGAATACATAAACCTATAAATACAATTGGTAGGGACAATGAAAAGTATTCAAAAATGTAACCTATCACATGTAGGCACAGTGTTGGCTTGACTGAATTTACTTCTCTTTTACACTTGTATGCTTAGAGAAGGCAGACACATAATGACTTAGACACCTTATATTTTCACTGCAGTGAATATCTGTGGTTACTGACCTCACTTTTCTGTGGAGCTCCATTAAAAAGCTGTTTCTAAATAAGTCTGGTTCCTTGGGCGTGGGGAAAACAGATGGGTATGAATGGCTGGGCAAGCCTGGCCCCATCCTGCTGACAGAGCACATTCTTATCTAGGTGGCAGAAGACACACAGCTGCCAGGACTACTTGATATGCCTGATTGATGGGCAGCCATCCAGAGGAGCCTGGACATGGGGGTGGGAAGAGGCCAACAGAAGCACCATGCAGTCTGGCCAAGACAAGTGCCCAGACATTTCCTGGGGTGCAGAGCCCTGGCATCCATTCCTCCAGGACTGGTGGGATGAGGGAACAGCTCTTTGGGGACGGCCTAAGACCCTGTCAGGCAGCGAGCTGAACAAGGGCCAGCAGCAAGGGCCCAAGCAAGGGCTCTGTGTGAGCAGGGCTCCAGCCTGGAGAGCCAGGGGAGGAGAGAGGTTATCCCCCATTGCTCAGCACTCCACAGTTAACATCTGAGTCCCGCATCCAGTATCGGGCCCCTGCAGTACAGGAGAAAAACACAGACAGGCTGAAGAGAGTTAGTTCAACAGATGCCACCAAGAAGTGGCTGCAGCACTTGCTCTGTGAGGAGAAGTCTGCAGTGCGGGGTATAATTCAGCCTCAAGCAGCGATGGCTTCAGGGGCACCTCTCAGCAGTCCTCAGTACCCACAGAGTGTGATCAAAGAGGCAGAGCTGGGCTTTTCACAGCAGCTGTGGTGGGACAGTGAGAGACAACAGGCACCAGCTGAAAGAAACTAAGGAGATTCAGACTGGACATGAAGAATTGTTTTTCACTGTTAGGACAGCCAAGCAATGTAACAGATCAACAAAAAAGGCTGCAGTGTCTCCATCCTTGCAGGTTGCCAAGACCCACCTGAAAAAAGCCCTGAGCACCTTTGTCTGACCTCATAACCTGCTTTGAGCAAGGGGTGGTTGGACCACAGATTTCCTGTGTCCCTTTCAGCCTGAATTGTCCCCTGACTCTCTGTGAGTACCTGTTTTAAGCAGCCAAGGTGGAAGTGGTGCCTCTGGTAGATATGAAGGAGCTCTCAGGAAAGGAAAGAACAGAACATTTCTCCCATCATCTTTGCGCCGAGATGAAGGTTTTGGTTTAGCAAAATATTTCATTTCTGGATTCTAAAAAGTCTCAAGGGTACGGAACAAAAAGAGATGCTCAGACTTCTGTCACCTAGAAAAAGGGGTAGATGTTTTTGATTGAGATGCTAATGTCACCATCTCCATCAGTCCTTTGGGGCATATGTGATTGTAAATTGCTTGGTTGTTTTTTGCTGGGTTGTTTTACCATCCTCATGTTCTGTCTAGAGACCTTGATTCAACATCCTGTCCCAGGTGGAACTGCAGATCTGAAGTTCCCTGTTAGCCTCAAGCAGATCTGAAGTTCCCTGTTAGCTGATTCCCATGTTAGCCTCAAAGCTATACTCAAGCCCTGAGCAAATATTTCCCTATTTCATTTCCCTACCAACTATGAAAGGAGGTTATGTTCAGAGACCTGTCCTCTGCAGTCAGTGCAGAGCACTCAGAATGGCTAGATTTGACTGAGGTGGCAAGAAGGTGGTTGCTTGGAAGCAAGTGTTATTAGGGAGAAGGTACTTCTTTTTCAAGGCTGGAGTTTTCTCAGAGAATTGCTGTTAGACTTGCATGAGAATGCAAGTCTTGTATTGCCAGCAGGGAGGCTGGGGGAAGCAGTGGTGAGAGTCTCAGGTGAACCAAATAGTTTCGGGTAAGCACATGGGATAGTTCAGTAAGTGATGGAGGATCACAGATTCAGTGTGGATTTGAGTTGGTCAAGCAATTTCCTGAAGCTGGCTGTTCACAGCTAGAAAGGTTACAGCCTACAGATGCAAGAACAGGTTTTGTTTTTCTGCGCTGCAGACCTTGTACTCCCTTGCCAAATAATCTTATCCGCACCACTGCACTAGTGCTTCAGAAGAAGCTGCACAACAAACACACACAACTGCACTTCTGTCAGCACTGATGTCTGTCAGGACCAGCTGCCTTCTCCAGTCATTCTCTGTTCTCCTTGCAAAACAGAAATTTAGGTACACCACAAGCAAAAACAAACACGAAACAAAGCAACAGAAAGCAACGCAGATGTGTTATTGCTCTAGTCCCCTTAGGCAGAGGATTCACTCGCTCACTCCAGGAGTTCCGAGTGACTAAGCTAAGTTGGAAAGCCAGTGTTAGCAGCAAATGGATCACTTTAGAAGACCACTGCAGAATGGCTGAGTGCTTATGTCTCACAAGCTGTTCCTGAAACAAAAAATTTTAAAACAAAACCAAAAACAACTTTCCAAGCCCAAATATGTAGATAAACAGACCAGGTCTCAGCTGCTGATATATGTTCCAGCTTTACAGTTTAGAAATTAAATTATTATACTTACTTGTTTGTGGACAGTGTCTCTGCTGCTACAAGCTTCTGGTGAGGTGTTCGCAGGCAAAGAGACCTGGTCCTTCTAATCACTAACTTTTATAAAATTCTTGGTGGGGCTTTTTTTTTTTTCCTCCCCCCCCCACTACTTCATTGTCCCTCCTCCCCTGCAAGCTGTCCGGGGAGGTGTCACTGCTCAAGGTCGGTCACTGGCTATCAGACCACCACCACACACCTCCAATGGGACCTGGTCATGCTCCTGCTGTTCCTCCCCTTTCCCCTCCCCTGTATATATAAGGCAATTCATGCAGTAAGACTGAGATGTTTTCCAGTTATTTCAAATTATTCCTCCTCTTTCTAAAACAGAGCAAAAAGAAGTACAAGAGAAACCATGGAAATTGCTTACAGGTATCTTGGGCACAACTCTATCATTTAGGGTTAGATCTTCTGAAAGCTTATACTTAGGAAACTGCAGGAAGAAAGAGCAGAAAACAAAATGCAGAAACAATGCAACAGATCCTTAACTGGCATGAGTTGGTATCATTTCAGTGGCTTCCTAAGAGCTACACTGCTTTTCCTCACTGGAAAGTCTAGCATGGAAACATATTTTCCTTTTCCAATTGGTATATGGAAAGGCAAAATGTGATGCTACAGTATCAGGTTTCATGAAAGAGCAAGTTCTGATGTTCTGTAACACAGTGTACGTGTGCAATTAATGGTTGTCAGACCACTTGTGCCCACATTGACGAGCACAGCTGCAAGCCAAATTTTCCCCCCCAAATCCCACTGAGATACCCACCCATATTGCAGTGACGTGCAAACTTCTGTTGCTTAGCAAAACTTTTCAGTGAAAAATACTGATGCTGTATAAATGGTGTATCAGCATGGCAGTTTATATGAATCCACACTACAACCATTCACCAAGTCTAGGCCTATAGATTTGATTATTTGCTTTATTTTCTTTCTCCCCGTCCTGCAGGCCAGTACTCCTGGAGGGAAGTATAGCACAAGGACTGTTGGACAAACATCATACCCTCAGGAACAACACCCTCTGCAACCTTGGACATTGGCATGTTTTTACCACAGAGATCCAGTGTTTGCCTGAAGAATGACGTCGTTTCTCCATTTGTTTGGCTGCTGCAGTGGCTCTTTGGCCTTTACAGGGACAGGTGAGACACCTGATTTCTCTCTCCACAACACTGTCTTCCTTCAGGCACTTCCTCCTTGAGCCTCTCTTGTGCAGCTGCATGCCAAGGTCAGTGCTTGTAGGAAACCTTAGGAGCCTGCCAGCCTGCCAGTCAGCAGAGAAACCTCTGGAGGAGCTGACAATGCAGTCCAGTCGAAGGCCTTGTGCTTGTGTTCCTCTGTTTTCTTCCACATTGCCCTTCCTGATCCATGCTTTTTTTGCTGAAGGAAGCTGTGGCGCACATGGACATAAAGCCTTCCCTGCTTTACAGTGTTCGCTTTACATTCCTTTTCTCCCATCCTAGCAGAAAGACAAACCCCATGGTGTATTAAAGTTTCTCCACCACAGCAGAGGCATCTAATAGAGATTACAATACTTTTAATCAAATACCTTATCTGAGACCCTCTTGAGACCAAGAAGGTGTCATAATGGTGTTCTTCTTCAAAGTCAGTTTGAGTCCTGTTGTTCCTGGTTTGGCTAGAAGCTGACACAGGAGGGAAGTTCTTGGAAGTGTTTTATTCCCAATGTCATCTGTGATGTGGTCTCACAGGCTATTAGAGAGACTCTGTGGGAGTCTTCTTGAAAAAAAACAGTGTCAGACATTTAGACAACTTTAAATAATCCCCCAGAGCCCACCTTGCATTCTTAACTCTTCAGAAGTGTATAAATGTATTTCCAGATGGATAATTGCTAGTGTGTGCCTTTCCAGGCCTTCTAACCCTTTGATCCAGCACTCCAAGCACAGGATTACAGATCCTCACAGAGATTTTGAGGACACAGAGATAAAAAAGTGAATGGATATGATGCTTACCTTTGTCACTTAATTTAGGAATGGGAGCCTTTTCAAATCAGAAAATGGAATGAAGAATCATGGTAGATGATTTCACTGTAAGGTGTTAGTATGCAGACCCATCACACTGACCATACTGTGCAGAAATAACAGTGATATTAAAATTACATTGGAACAGAGTACATACTTCCATCACATGTAATCATAATTTGGGAGTACTTGTGCCTCTTAAAATGAGGTTAGGATACTATGGTTTCTTAAATAATAATAAGAGGGAAAAGCATGCATCATGAGTAGTATGCAGTGTACTTGAATTTACCAAACAACTAACCTGGCCCATAAAAAGTACCAAATCAATGCCTGCATTAACTATTCCATGGCAAAATTAGTGTATTATCCAAAGTAACTGGATAAAAAAAATCCAAGCTGTAATTCTGTCTCATGGAGGTAGTGTTTGAACTTAGACCTGGCAATTCTCACACCTTTCCAGTGGCTGTGAAGGCAGGGCTCCCAGTGGGAGCTCAGTTTCAGAGGCAGAACCATCTCTCCTCTGCATCCCCGGGGTTCCTCATCCCCCTCAGCCTCTGGAATGGGAAGGAGGACATAGGACAAAGATCCCAGTCAAGGATAAGGATAGGGTGAACAAGAAGTTGCACTAATGAACAACTACTCTCAGTTTTTTGTATTCTTAAAAATGGTTATGCAGACTATTGCAGTGATTGCTGATACACTTTTTTAATGAAGAGTATAATAATTTATTAGAGAAAGGATTACTAGCTGGTTTTGAGTTTTGGATGTTTGAGAATTAATTGCTTAAATACATATTTAACTAAATACAGGGGGGTTTTCTGCACATATTATGGGTTTTTATGTGCTCATGAGAGAGCTGATATAAACAGTCTTGCAATATAAAAAATTTTATACCTCTGTTTGAAACATCACTGCAAACAAGATGCATAACTACTTACAGAGCTTAAATGTTCATTGTTGTGCCTTTTATAGCATAGAAACAGAAAGCAGTAGCTAGCTGTAAAAGAAATTGCTTAGCTTAAAACACAAGAAATGTGTTACAACATAAATGAATTTTCTATTTGAATGGCTTGGAGATTTTGCTGGTGTCGACTTTCTCATCTGAAATTGCCATCTAGAAGTTGACAGAAGTATGCATTTAAAAATATTAAGGAGGATTGAAAACTGTATTCACATGTGGCATGGGTTATTGCTTAAGTCTTAATTTGTGGGTTTACTTTTTGGGATTTGACAATGCAAGTACTGGATTTTTGTAGTAGAAGTTAATTTAATTGCTGTCCTTGTTATATCCAGCCGTATATGCTGTCAAAGGACCTGACAGTTATGCAGTTAAGTTTTGGGTGAAGTCTTGCTGGATAAAATATATTAAAATCAACAGAAAGCCTGTTTTAAAGACAACAGATAAAAATATTGTAATTGCTTATGATTTTCCAGATTGTGATTTTTATTGTCTGTTTCTAACAGTATAATTCTGATAATATTTTGCCTTTAACGCCTCAAATGACTTAGCATTTCAAATTAAAAAAAAAAAAAAGAGTAAATGGGAAGAGAGGTAAATTGTAGTACACCTCAGAAAGAATGATGAAAAACAAATGGATGACGCAACTTCAAAGATTATATGGTCACCATAGAAAAATTACAAATGTACAGCTTCTCTCTGCACTTAAGTAAATTAAATACTACTTTTGGATGTGGTCAGGCCCATAAAATGGATTGAAATGGAATGGAAAAAAACACTGGGAGTTGAAAAGGTGTCCAAGAATAATATGTATCCACATGAAAAACACTTGGCTCTGTTGCCCTGTGAGGCTCCTGCCTGCGTGGTGGGGTTAAAGTCTAATCTGAGCAGGCTCGAGCAGAGTGGAGTCTGCCTCCTGCCCACCTCTCCATGCCGTGCTGGATATTTCCTGTTTTCTCTACTCTGCAGTCTTGCTTAACCATCTCAAAGTCCAGCTTGTTCATCCCTATCTAATCAGAGGTATTGTTTATTAAGTGGTTTGTTTTCCCCAGTCACCTACAGCCCTCACTCCCAATCTGAAGAGCCTGGCTGTTTAACCCCACTGAAAAGAAACACCTCTCTATTTCTGGCTCCACAGCAGAGTCTGCAGACAAGTACATCAGATGGGCTGGGGGGTATTGGGCAGAACAGACTCAGACCACCAAGGAGATTGCACAAGGAAAGGTTTGCTTTGTTCTGCATTCTGTCCAACTTAAAGCTGGGTTGCAACAAACATCATGACTTGGAATGAAAAAAAGGCAAGCACACAACACTGCTGTTATCAAAACACAGGTCCGCACTAATTTAAATAGTGGGTATATCAAACAAGGATACAACTTTGAGCTGCCTGTGGCAACTTTCCTGGGCTGTGAGTAACAGCTGTAACAGGACATGAAGGTAAATGCTGTAATGACACTGGTCTCTGTGCCTTTCTGTTGACATTTTGTTTTTAAATAAAGCAAGAAGGCAAACACCTCGCTTCTATAAAGGGAGACATTTAACTGTTTATTACCTGTTTATCTGAGCAGTACATAGTCCCCCAAAAAAGCACAATTAGGTGCTGCATGTTAATATTTGCATTAAGTTTGCAAAATACAAACCACAACAGATGTCTGAACTGGACCAGCTTGCTGAAAGGACCATTTGTAGATGTGGTTTCTGTCTAGGAACACTGGACACCAAGGCAGAAGTTCTAAGAGAAAGTAGGCACAGCCGCCCAGAGGCTTACAAACAGAACAATAAAATGTAACTCTTCATCAGCATTTAAAAATCACTGTCCTTACTAGCTTCCTAGCCACCAACATGGCATTCCTAGCTTGCCATGAAGAACAAAGTCATGGGAAGGGACACTGATGTTGCTGACTCTCACCTATAGGTACATGGATAAACTGACTGATGGAGTGGATTCTCCCAAAGCAGTCAGGACAGAAAATCAGTGGAAATGAAGTTACTCTGGAATGGAGACATGCAGTGAAGAAGCACAGACCATGAAGTACCTAATTCTCTATGCATTTTTGGCAGGTGTGTGTTTTACTGAAGATCTGCTGAATTTGGATATGATGTCTGTAAAGCTGGTGTGAGAATACACAAAATGAAACTCTGACTTTGGCAGAGAAATTGCCAATGCCTTTGTAACTACAACTGTCTCTCACAAAAAATTACCTTTTTTATTTTGTGAAATATGTACCTTCTCTATACAAAAGTAAGCCAAGGCTAAATTCCACCACTCAGAGCTTGATTTTTCCTCAAGTCCCAGTTAAAATACCTTGATTTTGATGGGAGAAGGGCCTGTGAAACCTGGTCTAGTAAGACCTGCTTTGAGTGGGGTTGGATCAAAATTGTAACATCTGTGCCGAAGCATGAACATGGGAGTATCTTTCTTTGTCATATATGGTAAGGAAAGATGCATCTACCAATCAGGAAAACAAACAGTGGGACACAGAAAGAAGAGACTATTAACAGAGTCTTCATAGAAAGGTCTTTATATGAGTCTTTATATGTTTATTTTGTAGGAAATTTGCTTGTAAATAAATTTATTTTAAAAACCCAAAGAAACAAAAAACAAACGAAAAAAAAAATCAGCCTGTATCCAGACAAATTGCTGCTGAAATACCCAATCTGGTGATTCACAGCTCCACACCACAGGAAAGAAAGCTTTTCTCTCTTCAAATGCAGTGCCTTCTCACTAAGACATTGATGCCTGTTGGAGTTAGAAAATCCTCTTGGATTTCTAATCTAGTAGAGACCTGTCAGTTTCTGCCAGCATCATGCTTATGCTGGACATGCTTTGGAAACAAATGTAGTTTTTGTTTAAGTTAATAACTCCCCCTGAACTGTCGTGGACAATAAAGCCTTGGGTCCTGCTGATGGCCCATCAAGAAAGACTCCTCTTGTGCAAGCAGCAGCTGCTGCATTGAAGAATAGTCTCCAAAGTCTCCAAAGTATTGGGAACAAACCAACACCCAAGCAAATCCATACTGTTTGTTTCAAAAGCAGTCACTAAGTTTGTTTTAAAGTGAAAGAAACCAAGCTCTTAAGGCCACATTTCAGGGAGCTAATACCGTGCTTTGAACTTCTGTAGTCTGAGATGGGGCAACTCAGCTGCACTTCCCCCAGAGAAAAGAGAGGAAAAAGGCTTTTGGGAGTTTGAATACTGCATTTTCAGCCTGAACTGTAGAACAAAATCCAGCGTGAATTAAGAATTCACGGCAGCCTCCCATTCTCTCTTCTGAGGGTGATGTGCACTTCTCTGTGTTCTAATTTCTAGTAAAACAGGCAGCACAGAAAAGAGAAACAAGACTCAATCTGCTTCTGGAAGATCAGAAGGCAGCAGCAGGAGCCCTTTCCCTACCATTGGCAGGGTGGGCACTGTGCAAGTACCTGAGTAACTCAGAACAGCTCCCTGCAGGCTCAGCAAAGCAGCACCTCTGTTGTGAGGGTGAGTTGAGCACTTTAGAAAATTGTCCCAGAAGGGCATAAATAATTTATTAACCTGCTTCTTGCACAAAGGAGTTTGTTCTCAGCTGGTTTATCTGAAACTCTAACACTGGCAAGTTCAAGCCCTGGGCCCTCTGCAGGTTATTTGGTCTCCCAGTAAAATTCTGTCACCTCTTATGCCATGAAAATTGTCTTCTAGTTTAGAAAGTATGCCTCAAATTCATGTTCTTAATTTACAGCTACAAGGCTCAGCAAAATTATTGACCTCTCCTGGACTTTTGAAATGTCAAATTAAGTACTACTGGACAAACAGGAAAGTAACTTTGAGACAAATGGATAAATCATTTCCCCACATCAAAACATTTATTAACTGGCTATAGCTTCTTGCTTGCTTGCTTGCTTGCTTTATTGCTTTATTGCTTTCTTTCTTTCCCCTCTTCCTTTTTCCATTGCCTGTCCCATTTCTTGCTGTGGGATTTTCTTTGCAAGAGTGAGTGTGAATGGAAAGAACAGAGCACTGTCCTGGATTTGTACAGTACAAAAATATAACACAGAGAAGATGAAGCCCACTGCACTGAAATATTCACAGCCGAAGATACAGAAACCAGTTGTATGTGCAGGCACTTCGTGGAATAAATACACAGTGACACTCAAATCCTGACATCCAAATCCCACTGCAGTGAAGCCACAGAGATTTGCCCACCTGCCACTGTGTGACTACCCTGGCATCTCCAGGGCTTTCAGCAGCTGGGAACAAAATGTAGTTTTGCTTGTGCCATTTTTCTGATGTCCTCTGCCAGAAGGCCTCAAGGCCTTGCCTTTGGAATGGCATGGAACCCACAAGCAGTTTTTACTCTCTGATTTCCAAGGATGTTCTGAACGTATCCAGCTGATTACTGGAGAGCAAAGCACTGCTGTGATGCTGTTTCTCAGCTAACCTGCACTGTGCCTTTGTGCTGTGTAACTGATATCCACTGTGCTGACAGAGGGAGGTTGCCATTTTCTTTGGTTTCATCTCTCAGGAGTTTTAGGTATTTCTCACCTATAATCAGACTTGTTAAGAGCTTAAGGCATAAATCACCTGGGAGAGAGCTGGGAGAAGAAAATTCAAAGCAGAGCCCTTTCATTACCAAAAAGAAAAACCCAAACAACTCCCACTGATTAAACTCAACAAAATATATTTTCTTGGTTCATTCCAAAGCAAGGAATATGGTTTTAAAAATAGTTCAACCAAATGCCACTTTAATGTGAATTTGATTCAAAGCTCACTAAAGCCAAAGTGGGCCTTTCATCAGATATACCAAATTTTTGCCTGTTTTCATTCAGTATGAGGTCTCTTGCCGTCTGCAAGGTTTTCTATTTAACTGTGCCCACAGCCCTGGTGCAAAGTACCTATCCCAGATGCCTAACAACCAGGACACACGGTCACTGTCAGAGTGGCCCCTTGATGTGCTGTGCTATTGTTGCTTGTCTTTGTTTCCCACAGGTATTTTGCTTTCTGCCAGGAGCAGTGAATGAACCACTCCAGCTGAGCTGTGAATTCCAGCTCCAGAATGAACAAGGATCCTGCACAACAACAGCACCTGATCTAATCTCTCCTTTGCCTCTGTGCTGAGGGAAAGTCAAGGTAAATTCATGTTGAATGTCTAAGTTCACTCAGTGCCTGACAAGACATCCAGTACAACCAGTGATGATCCCAAGCAACACAGCAATCATTGTGCACAATGTGTGTCGTGTATCAATGAAAATGTGCATTTGTGACACATGTGTGCAACACCAGTGGCTGTGATTCTGTTTTCCTATCCCTACTCTCAGAGGTGACCTTTAATGAAGCAGCAGAGGTTTTGTTTTTAAGAGCCTCTGGTCGAAGCAAAAGAAGTGGGAGTGGTGGAGGTACAGACAGGGATACAGTAACTAAACAGACTTCATAAATTTGAAGTATCTAGGCAGAATTTGCGGGGAAGTTCCTGCAAACCACATCTGCTTTTGAAGGGTCCTCTCAAAACCACAGCTTTGGAACAGAGACAGGTCAGAGATGAGACCTTAGTAAGGATAGGGAAATAAGACCTTCCCCTCCTCATTAGGTTAAATTTGAAACATTCACTTTGTCCAACATTTCTGCTGCCCTAAGGCGAGGATTTTTGTAACCACTGTCCAGGAGAGTAAGCAGGAAAGCTGTGCATGTTGGTGTGAGAGTTTTTCTTTGGGGATGGCTAAGGAGAGTGGGCTGGAATCCTGCACTCCCCTCCCAGGTGGTGCGTGGCGATTAGTTCCAAGTTTGTATTAAACAGGGTCTCCATGTACATAAGCTGATTTTTTAAGAAAACTTGTACTTTTAGAGAGAGTTATTCTTTTCCCACGTGGAGACACAGGATGCCCAGTGCAAGCAGCACAGAATCTGAGGTTGGACGCTGTCCTCCTGCCCCATGGCAAGCACCCTGGGTGTTTTTTGTGCGGCAAGGCAGGAGCAGCTCACAGCAGTTTGGGGTCACTGTTCAGTCGGAGGCTGGAGTACATCCCCACGTGCCGCACCAGGTTGGGCTCCACCACGAAGGCGCTCTCGCCCTTGCCCCGCAGCAGCGAGTAGAGGGCGGTGTCCTTGGCGAAGCCCTGGCGGCAGCGCAGCCCCCGCAGGTATCTCGAGGCCCGGCGGGCGGAGGCAGCGGGGAAGAGCATGGCGGGCGTGCAGCACTCGCTGGCCGGCACCACGTTGTAGAGCGCGGGGTGCAGGCGGCGCAGCTCCAGCCCGTAGTGCCGCCCCACCAGCTCCGACAGGGCCATGCTGTACAGGGCGAAGAACGCCACCAGGCACCAGCGGGGGCCCACCCGCCCCGCGGCCCGGCAGTACACACAGCTCAGCACCGGCCCCAGGAACATGCCCAGGCCCAGCCACTCAAGGATCCTCATGGGCTCGGGGTTGAAGTAGCGCTGGAGCCTCTCGGGATGGTACAGCTTGAAGTAGAGAGCGTCTCTGAGGTAGGGCTTGGAGAACCGGGCTGAGAAGAGGTGCTGCAAGACAGAAAATATCTCCTCCTCTGGCACAGCATCATCTTCCACGAGGAGGATGTACTCTGGGCTGTACACCAACAATGACTGCTCGAGGCAGAAGACATAGTCCTGCTTCTCCTTCTCAAACTGGTTCAGGCTGGGGTCAGGATTCTCTCCAGTTCTGTCACGACTGACCATAGGAAAGAAGCTGCTCAGCAGCCTGACATCCTGATGGCTGCCGGGGTCTGACTCCACGTTACAGAGGAGCATGCGGTAGCTCCGGCAATGTGCCCCACATTTCTGGAGGAGGCGGTGGAAGTGGGAGGCCACTTGCAAGACATAGTGGAAATCATTCTGCCTCTGCACAGTGATAATGGTGATCAGCAGCAAGGGCTGGAAGGCATCACTGCCAGAGGCCTCAGAGGCATTTGGCATCTGCATCTTCTCAAAGTAATGGAGGGCATCCTGGCCCTCCTGCTGGTTCTGCTCCAGGAACTCCTGGCTCATGGGGTTCAGGTGCCAGCGCCGCAGGTAGAAGTAAGAGTGGAGGAGCCGGTGGCAGATCAAAGGTGCCAGCACACCAAAAGTCACCACAGTCAGGGTGATGAGATGGATGAAAGGGCTGGACCAATGGCACCACTTCCCGCAGAGCTGCCAGGCTCGGTGTAACATAACTGCTGCAGAAAGAGGGCACTCCTGCACTGCTCATGCCCTCAATCCTTCACTTCCAATGCATCCTTCTCCCTGGACTACAGGATACCACTGGGGCCATTGCTGCCAAGCCTGCACCAGTTGTCCAAGCCTAGGAAGGAAGAAAGAAGGATGGTTACTGAAATAGGAACTGACAGAGAAAATAGAAAGCAGGGGACTAATCTCTGAGTAAGCTAAAATACAAGGCCCCTGTGGAACCCCTTATGGCAGAGGCATCACAGACTAGTCCTGGGAGGTTGAGGACAGATGAGCCAAACTTAGTTTCCAGCAAAGGACCCCTAAGGCCTTTTTAGCACATAGGAGCTCTGATCTAACCAAGCTCAAAAGGACTTTGTGTATTCGTTACTGTGCTTCAAACATGTAACAACAGGCAAGGTGGATGCAGGATGTGTGGAAATCCCTTTCTGTTAAAGGCACAGAATTTAGGTACCCCTGTCTGGTGACAGTGACATAGCAATGTTTAGATCACTGCCACAAAGCAAAGCCAGATCTCTTGTATCTTGGTCTAGCACATATTGGAGAGACAAACTTTTACCTCTCTGGAGGCACACATGCATCCCTCCTGCTGCTCACACACTTCCAAATGTGGTTTTTTTCACTCTCCTCCCCAGAGTGTGAAGCCATATAACAAAGACACCAATTAACTTCACTGTATGCTAAGGGTAATGTGTGTGTCTGTCTGTTTCTCTCAGGTGTCTCTCCTCACTAGACACTGGGCACAGTCACTAGTGTGAAATACATCGGCACAGCAACTTTAACATGTTGTAATTGAGCCATTGACTCCTACTTCTTATTTAAAAGTATGCAATTTAGAAGTATACGCCTTTAATTTTAAACTGAAGTATTCACATAAATATGTAACACTTTTTGTATACACATTCACTTTAAGCAAATATCCACCTTCACAGAAGTTAGATTTTGCTGTATCTGCTTCTCTGGCTGCCCTGAACACCTCACAGCCTGGCTGACAAAAGCTTACCCAAAATCAGGGCAGTTAGGTTGTTCAGATGAATTCTCCTATGTCAGTAGTCTCACTTTTAATCTGTTGTTAATTCTCCCTTTAATCTCCTACTCCCTCTCCCTAAGAACTGAGTTACTCATGTTCCCCTCACTGAGGTGACTGAATGTGCACTGGGTGTTCAGTGCAGGGTTTCTCCAATTTTTAACCTTTTACCTTCAGCAAGTTCTGATCATCAAACAGTGGTTCCAGACCAAAATGTTATTCTTTGTCCTTTTCTGCCCTGTCATCTGAAGCAGCCTAAGCAAAGTTGGGTGGATGGAAAAAGTCATGAGTTTTCTCCTCTGTCTCAGAAAAATGGATCCTGTATAAGACTTGGAGGACATGGAGCAGGGTCTGGCTCTGGGGATACTTCAGAACTGCCTTCTTTACAGAGGTCACAGATCAGCTGTTTTTGCTGTTACCATTAGAAGAACCTTTTCCTCTTCCATATGGGAATGTGACAACCGTCTATGAAAGGCCTTTTAACAAGAGTAATGCAAAATATACAAGAGTCATTCCAAATATTTATTAGAGAACAGGCAGTTCATGCTGTGAGACCTCAAACCATCCTTAGAAAGACTGTGGCACCAGTGTTGTGCACTCTTAAGGCTCAAGACAAGATTCAGAGTAATTAAATTGAGAGCAGATGTACATGCTGATGCATGAGAATCTGCAGTTTCTTCCCAGAAAACTTTCTTTTCCTGTCTGGTTACACAATCCTGTTGCACAAATGCTGCATTGAATTGCATCAGTGAACCTTGTAAAGGCCTTAAAGGTGATGGCTGCACTTCAGCTGCTAGATCCAAGTCCTGAGGATTCAGGATGTGAAGACCTGAAATCCATCAGATGCAAAGATCTGGCATTTAAATGCCAGATTTATTAATCCAAAATCCTGGGCCTTCCGGCTAACCTGTCACAAGCATTAGGAGAACACAAACATGCAGAATCATATTCTACAACTCACACTGTCGAGCCTTCTCTTGATACAAGCATCATTGCAGGCACTGTCTTTGAGCCAGCCTCCAAAGTTGAAAGTGAAGACCACAGTGGGAAAAGGAGATGAAGGAAAACTATAAGGCAGTTTAGTTCTCAGGGAATAAAGTTTACTTTCCATCTTCCAGCTATGCTGAAGCTCTGAGCTGCAAAACCTATGAGCTGGCAATGAGATCTTGGGATATATATTGAAACATTAGTAATAATTCTTTGTGGATTTCTTCATTAATAATTCTTGGAGCAACCTTGTTTAGTGAGTGGCATCTGGCAGGGAGGTTGGAACTAGCTGTTCTTTAAGGTCCTTTCCAACCCAAACCATCCCATGATTCTATGATGATAATGTTCACCCAAGGAAGAGTCCTCCTTCCCTCAGACCATCTTATACTGAAGAGGGAAAAATGGTTGCCCAGTCCTCCCTAGTGGCCAGCAGAGCTGGGGAGGCTGCAGCCTCATGAGATGAATCAAACAAATTTTCTCTTGACATCTTGCTCTTCTGCAACCCGTGTTGTTCAAGAGTCATGTCCCAGGTCCCTGCACGTGGACTCACACAGTGCTGGCAAAGTGGTGTGGGGACTCCACCTGCTGGTGTCCCAGCTCAAGGCAGGGTCAGTGAGGTGGTGCAGGTGAGCACCACCCTCTCTGGAGGTATCTCCTGGCTCCAGCTTCCCCTGGAAAAGCACCCAGGACTGGAAACCACCCATGTAGGTCACTGTGTTGTAATTCCAAGCGTTATGACTTAACCCTGGCTTCACTTCCGCAGTAACAGAATTCAAGATCTTAGAGCTCCTATTCTGGCTCTGCAACTCAGGGAGCCTCAAGAAAACAGCAGTCACACACAGACACTGCTGCTAGTCTTCACATCTTCCTCTGCTGTCTGAGCTGTTCACACTCACATGGACAGCCACACTCTTTGTCACTCTGTCTGCTGAGGAAAAGGCTGTTCTCACTGGGCAGTGAAATAACCACAGAAGCTCAAAATGGTCAGAAGTGTACTAAAGCAGGCCAAATACTTGCAGTTAATGTGAAAAACAAGCTGAAGAATCTAGGAGAGAGGGAAGAGACTGACCTCCTTCCCACCTTTTGTCTGTAACACTGGGAACATGAGAGTTCAAAATATAGATTAATAAATTCTTACTTCTGCAGAGGTGAAGCTTGCTCTTATCTGCAGGATTTGAATGCAGAGTTTCTGCTCAGGCTGTTTTCTAGCCATTAGGATGGTTCTGACTTCAGAGGAGACACTGTTTTCAGGAGCTCTTTGTACTGTCATTTTCATTTTTTTCCCTTTCAAAGGGGAAAAACATCTTGTTTTTCATGCAAGTGTCATTTTGACAAAAAAAAAAGTAGTGGGGAGAAAAGCAAGAATTAGATTTGGATTTTATAATCCCTTAAAAACTCCCACTTTATTAAACTGGAATGATGACTGTGGAAACAGACAGGGACACCAAACCTCT
>VXAX01005370.1:0-75501 GCA_013399835.1 Leptocoma aspasia | reverse complement strand
ACAATAGGTTCATGCATATTCATTTTACTAATTACAGTTAGTTCTTATCAGTCCTTGTACAGAGAGCTTTCTGGTCACCCTGGCCATCTTCTGCAGCCTCAGCTTTGGCTCTATCTTGCTCCAAGGTTCAAGGGGGCTCCTCTTAATCTCCCGGTTAGCTTGGAAGTTCACATTCTTTTCTTAAGCAGCCTTGAATCTTTGTCCTTTTTTGCAGGCTTTTGTGCACAGCAAGTTAGTAGACTACACAAGTTTTAAACAGCACATTTCAGCTAAATCCAAAATTGGTTTCTACCCCAAGTCAAATTTCTAACCCTGTTTCAAGTGTAAGAAATTACATTTGATATTACTTGAGGTCATTGGTTGGAGACAGACAACGACACGAACTCTCTGAAGATCATGAGACAAACAGCAGCAGTTTTTTATTGAAGAATCTTATGTATAGGGGGTTTTAAACTCCCGAGTTAAAACAGCTGATTGGTTGGAATCTCTATCCGCCCAGATCTCTAGCCAGTGGTGTGCCTGCATCTAAGTTTGAACAAGATTGGCTGAGGGTCCCCTGTATAGGTTTGAATCCAACCTGTTGTACTGTGACAATTTGATATTTTGGAAAAAAATGTGGTTTAGTTTTGAACTTGTTTTACATTCTGCTCCAAACAAAGCACCCACTCTCTCCACTCCCCCAGCTTGGCTTTGCCAGGGAGATATCAGAGATGCTTCAACAGGGGGGAAATGGTGTAATGAAGAGGGACCTCCCCGCGAGTAGCTGGCCAAGTAACATTAATCACACCGATACGGCTCCATAATGTCCTTTGGTTTATTGCACAGAATGGTTGCTTATATACATTCTAGAATTGTTTACAGTTTCACACATCCCCTCATTGGTGCACAGCAGAGAAAGAATGTAATCAAACATTGTTTACTTTACACTTAAAGTGGCTACCTGTTCAAACCTAAATGATAGTTATCTATTACTACACAAGTAAACTGCCCTCTCCCTTGCATGCCTTAAGATAATTTCAAATGATGCCACAGGCTTTGGCCTTGATTCAGGCCTTAACTCAGGCCTATACTCAGGCCCAGGCTGGGTTGTTCAACTGGTTCAGAGGCAGGTCATGTCCCTGCTCTCTGAGAAATTCTGCTACAGTGTAAGATGTAAAAATCTGTACATTAGTGCTCACAATGGCCAGTTCTTCACATCCCCATGTTTACAACTCCATAGTGCAGCACAAGTGGAAATTGCTCTTGAATTTTTACCAGCTCATTAAGAGATGAAAACAAATTGTGGCTACTGAGGTTTACTGTGTAAACCTGAGGAACATGAAATGGGAGGTTAATGAGGTGTTGACTTTGGCTTATTCAGCCTCTGCTGAGGGTTATAAATCTAGAGGTTATGGAAAGGAACTGTTTGCTAATAGGTAGACTTAAAATAATGCATACATAGAAAAAGGTAAGTATAAAGAGTGCTGTCTAGTGTTATCCATGTCTGAAGCTGGAACATTTTTTGTTCTTGGAGGAAAGCTAAAGTTTAGCCTGGAATTTACAGCACTTTGCTGTCTGTTAATGGAGGTGGCATATTATGACACTTCATTTTTTAAATTGCTGACTTGATTTTACATTTGTTTACTGAGATGCTAAAATGAAGTGAGGATAGTAATTAAAAAAAAAACTATACCAGATTGGGTCAAAGCAGTTGGGTAGTGGGAACAGGTTTTTTGGCATTTAGATGAAACAAAGATTTTTCTTCTTTTCATGAAATTTTTGCTGCCTACAAAATGCACCATTAAAATCTTTCCTTTTTATAAAAGTAAGTGAAATTGCTTTTATGTGTATTTCCCTACTGGGTTTATTTTGCCTTAAGAGATCAGTATCACATTAGAGGTATCATGATGTTATTTTAACTCCAGGGCACTTACTGTTAATGTATAACTTGTTTAATTACACCACACATAGAAAAAACTTCTGCTTTAAGATAAATCACAAAGAATTCTCACATATCAACATCTGAAGACCTGGAGAATGTAATATGGAGATTGGAAAATTGCTATCAATTTGCTGATTCTGAGAAAATCTGTAAATTGCTAAATAATCTTGTTAGGACAGTTCTTTAAAAAAATCATCGTTATTGCTGCTCTTTAAAATACACAGACCTGGCCAATATTGGTCATCAATGCAAGAAAAGATAGCACCGTCCAGACATACTGAACCTGGGTTCATTATGAGCTTCTGAGCCCTTGTGTAGCTTAGTGTTGATACTATGGTGTCTTGCTGAGGCAGCCAAATCCTGCAAATAACATTTTCTTAAATTGCTCTGCAAATTTGAAATTACTCTTGAGGTCTTGAAGGTTTTTGTGAAACCTAAGCCATTCTTCATGGATTCTTGTTCTCCATAAATTAGGCTGCAGCTCAAGAGGACACTTCATTAGTGCCTCAATCACACATTTTTCAAGTGGGATGTTTTCAGTGCAAATGTCATGGATTCAAAGAGTTGTGTTTGGCTAAGTTAGAGCAAAACTCTTCAATGAGATTGCTGAAAATATATAGTCTTAAAAACGGGCAGGTGCTGCTGGAAGGCTGTGTGGTTTCCATGTGTGAGAGGTGTTTCCCTCCTTTGTCCTTTCAGTCCTGGCACAATGAGGAACTGGACTCTGTCAGGTTCCCAGGCACTGCCCAGAATCAAGTTGCTAGCTCCCACAGAGAACTTGTGCCATGAGAACCAGCAGTTTCCATTTTCAGAGGTGTGAGGTGTTCTAGCATGTCACTCCTTTAAAACAGTAATTTCCCAAAGGGGTGTCCCATGTGTGTATGTGTGCACAGCTATAAAGCTGGACACATATGAGCTTCATCCCATCCTAGCTGTGTTCTGCAGCCCTGGTACTATCCTGGTAATATTCCTCAGACTGAGAACCCTTGCTGTCCCCTGATAAGCTAGCAGGGAATCTGTTCTCAGTATGGTTTTGATTGCCAGGAAAACAACCAATTTTATTCTCCCTTGTGCTTCAGCTACCTGTTAAATTCATCTTGGACAGATAACATCACAGTTTGTAAAGGTATGTTAAAACTTTTGAGATGTTATTTCCTACAAAAAAGCCAAACCATTGACTATCTTCTTGATTTAGATTTGAGGCACTCATCAGAAAACCCTCAGAGCTTGTTTGATGCTGCAGGTAAATTTGCCCAACTCTTTTGTTTCGTTCTGGTATTGCATACAGCATCAGAATCAAATCCAAGCAGCTATGTCCTGCAACCTGGCAGGACACCAGGGCGTCCACAGACAGTCTTGGACACTATGCTACATGGTGCTGACATCAATAGCTTTCACCCTTTATATTACCAAGGTATTGCAGCATTTGACAAGATGTGAATTATAGGTACTTTTACCAAACAAATCTATATTTCTCTAGACTCTGGCACTGTATTGAGAGATAATGCATGGGAGGAGCTACTGCATTCCAAGGCTTGGAAACAGAGCACAAGGTTTAGTAGTGGCTGATTGTGTTACTGTTAAATGTAGCTACTGTTAAATGTAGCTACTGTTCCACCTCAGGGTTGAAGAAGAGTAAATAACACATTCCCTTCAAGAGCAGGCTGCTGTGCTGCAACCCTGGGCAGTAAGGTGTGAATGTAGAAGCACCATGACACAATTTCAAGAGGGATTGTTTTGTATTTATGTGGTGAACAGAAATTTTATGTTGCAGTGTTGCATGGGGAAAATTTCAGATTTTACCAGCTACTTCTGATCTTTTCGTAGACCTGTCAGCTGAAGTTAGATGTAAAGGGGCAGACACCAATGGGAATCTAACATCAACCCAGGAACTTCTATGATCCTCTCTACTGTAGCAAGTTTAAGAAAGTGAACCCAGCATGTTGGAGCTGGAGATGGCTACGTTGCCCTGATGGTGTTTTCCTCCATATAAAGGAGAGATCCTCTAAAAAAGGAAAGCTGCTTTGCAGCAGAATGTAGTACCAAGTGTTTGAAACCTTTTGAAAATATACTCATATTCACTATGAAATTTCAGATCAAAATGACAAATGTAAAATACATTGCACGCTGAAGTGCTTTTTATCAGACAGTAATTTAACAACGTTCTCTGTTCAAAAAAATTGACATCAGTGACATGCCAGGGAATAATGTCTTGGGACTGAAGACCATTTTGGTGTTTGCTACCACAGTGATTATTTCCTGTCTAAAGTCAAAGTGATCAATAACTCCAGTTAGAAAGAAAACCTTTTAGAGGAAAGAGAACTCTCAAGTAGAGGAACTCGCTGGACTGTTTAAGTAACAATATTTTATAGATCCAATAAACAAGCTATTCCCAGTCCAGTAAGCATAATTCTTCAACTACAGGTCAAGTACAGCAGAAATTAACTTAGCTCAGTATGTATGTAGCTTGTAGAACCATTCACAGCATTACAGAATTATTTTGTGTTGGTTTTTTTTTTCTGGTGGTTGTTGTTGAACTTTACACACTGCTGGGAACCTACTCTCTGGGCTCTTGAAGGAGGTTTTCTTTCATGAATTCTTTGCTAGAGATGAAAGACGCACAGGACTCACTGTGTCTCTTGGTCTTCAGGTTGTTGTTTATTTTTGTCTTATGTTTAGTACGCTGTCTGCATGCCAGACTGAGCGTATGAGAAACAAGGCATAAAATGGACAAAAATGGTTTTGATACTTAAAACTAAGGTCTTTTTAAAGCTAATTAGCTCAATTACTTTCTAATACGTATCTTGTTTTTACTTTACTACTAATAACTTTTACTAATCTACACACGTAACACTTATGTTGCTACTATCTTTAATAATGACTTTGTGCTACTAGTACTACAGAAAATGGAGTGGAAGAAGAACAAGAAGGAGAGGAGACAACACCCTAAATGTTCTATTTTGTCTCCCATTCACTCTTATACTAAAATCTTAAAATTCTAAATACTTCACCCTGTGATAGACTACTATTACTACTGCTACATACTTAGTTTACACTTGTGTTCTCTAATTCATCTCAAAGCCTTGGCAATTTTTTCCCTGGGACAAAGGTTAAAAACAGTGTCTTGCTGAGAGTCAGGGCTTTCTAAAACACAGAGAAAACATTCTCTGTGCTCTGGATTCTGACATTTTGGCAACACTTCTCATTCCAGCCTGGCTCTCTACAGGGCAGTTCACAAAGGAGGATCACAGACTCACTGTCACTACATGGAGTGCTTTGGAAAACACCAGGTAGAATTCATCCTGTGTGGTTAGATAGAATCATAAAGTCATTTAGGTTGTAAAAGAACTTTAAGATCATGAAGTCCAGCCATTCTGCCAGAACTGCCAAAGCCATTATTGAATCCAGTCCCCAAGTGCCACATTCACACCTCTTTCAAATCCCTCCAGTGGCTGTGACTCCACCCCTGCCCTGCTCAGATGGTTCCAATGCCTGACCACCCTCTTGGTGGAGAAATTTTTTCTGATATCCAATCAAAGCCTTCTCTGGTGCAATTTGGGGCCATTTCCTCTTGTCCAGTCACTTGTTACTTGGGACAGGAGACTGTGAGTCCAGGTAGACAACACCCTCAGCGGTTCTCTCATTCACTGAGTGGGTCCCCATGTCACAGGAGGAGATAAGTTTGGTCTAGCAGGACCTGCCTTTCATAAAGTCATGCTGACAGGTGTTTCCCTTCTGCATCAGCTGTAATGGAAGGGTTTTATCCATCTCAGCCGATCAATGTCTATGTGAAATACAGTCATAAATGAGTATCACCTCTGCCTGACTAAAGCTAATGTGAAATGCCCAGACAAATCTGGTAGGTCAACAAATGGTTAGAGCAATGGTGTTTTAGTCAGGGTTGGTACTCAGACCATGGGACTCATTCTGCCAAGCCTGATCTGCTCAGGGCTGATGGGGTCTATCTGACAAAGAAGGGAATAAGTATCTTTGGCCTAGGACTTGCCAGATGAGTGAAGGGGCTTTAAACTAGGTTTAAACTGGGTTTGAGAAGATTTCTACACGTGTTTCTGTGCACTAGCCTGCTCAAAGTAGGGAGCACTAGCCCTGAATTTCATTGACTGCCACTGGGAATGATTCTACTGCATTTGCTTTAGCCAAGCACATCTCTAATGCTTCAAAAATGGGTCATCTTGTTTCTTCCCTCTGATGGCACAGATTCTTTTCTCACCATGCAAATATTGATTTAGAATCAGCATAGGCCTAGCCCTGCTCTCACAGATCTTGCAAAATAATTTAGGAGAAGTGCACATAATGGTTGTTTTGACTACCTCATTCTTAATGTGAAATGACAGTTCTTCTTAATGAGTGTTATCAAATCACTGGCTTTGCATAAAATACATTACTGATATGGAGGGGTATTAATTTATGCATAGCACCTGAAACAGGATTTTAAGTTTAAAAGCTGTAAAGATTTCTATATTTAGCTCTTCCTGTTTCAGAGATATTCAATTTGCAAATACCTATGCTACTATTTTATATAAATCCTATTTCAGGTATTTGCATTTCAAATTTGGTTAGAGTTATGCAAAAAGCTCTGCATACTGTAAGGCAGCTTGGTTCGGAGGCATCCAAATGAAAAGTGGCAATGTAGTTCAATGCATGTTCTACGAAATGTGCAAGACATGATCATGTCTTAGAGTGCTATTTTCCCACTGTGACTAATGCCCCATTCCAGCCCCCCCAGCCATTCTTGCCTGTGCAAAACACTGTAATTCAAGCATGGAGCTATACCTACAGATAGGAATGCCAAGAACACGTGGCAACCTATGATTCAGTCCAGCAGATTCAGATAATGCATTCTATTGATAAAGAAAAATATGCTTTTAGTGTACTACTAACTTTTTTCTTTCTGAAAGGGAGGAAATTCTCTGCACAGGGTTCTCCCCTCCTCCAAGGGAAATAGCTCTTTAGAGATGATAATTCAAAGAGCCTGTACCCAGCCCAGCCAGTCCTCATGGTCAATGAACTCAGACAAAACCACTTCACTTCTTGCTCCCATATAAGCCACAGAGACCTCAGTTTAGCTGAAGAGTGCTCACCCATTCTTGGTCACATGCAGTGATCTTCCTTGCAGCAGAGCTGGTTTCTATGCCTGAAAGCGGAGGAGCACTTCTAACATCGCTGGGTAGCAAGGTGTGTCTGGAACGCTTCCTAATATCATTACAACAGGAGGAATCTGCAGAGACCCTGCAAAAGGAAGGACGTTTGCTTGGAAGCCACTGATCACTGTAACACCCTCCTTTTCTGGGGAAACAAATGGATAGAGCTGCAGGGGAAACAAATGGATAGAGCTGCAGATTAAATCCAAGGCAGCCTGAGGTACTTTATGGCCGTAGTTCAGGGATATCAGCACCCGAAGAACAGCTGTCAGGGAATCTGTCTCCTGGTTGCAAGGTCTTGTGATGTGGCTGGATGTGCTGTGGGATAAAAAAGAGAGAAACAGGGCACCTACTGCCAGCTGTCCTTCTAGCCCTAGAGAAGGAGAGAAACCAGTCTCTGTTCTTTTCACCACCTGGAATAAGACAGGGCTATTGACGAAGGTTGTAGGGACACCTTTGTTATGAATAATAATAAGGGTAATTCATTATGGTTCTAGTTTTTTTCCGAGTTTAAAGTTACTGTTAAAAATGTATTAATCTTGTTCAGGTGTATTATCCCAGTTCACCCCCCCCTTCCCTTTGTTAAGTGCCATGTGGGCTGTCCCGTGCCCCGCACGGGTGCGGGGCTCCGCCACACCCCACGTATGGGGCCGTGCGGGCTCCCCTCCGAGCCTGTCCACGGGCGGGGCCCCACCCCCCGCACGGGATGCCTGAGCTGGTACCGGGGCAGGGCAGCCCCGGTCCCGCCCGGGAGGAGCACGGAGCCACGCTAAACTACCCCCGAGCCTGCCCGCGGAGCGCGGGGAGGCACGGGGCCTCCCCCGCCATGGAACTGTGCAAGACTGTAAAAACCAGCTGGCGCTGGTACTCACATACCTGGCTTTACCCCGTGCCCTGTGCGGGTGCGAGACCGCGTGAGGCGGCCTCCATGCCGAGTGTGGAATGCCGTGTAGAATGAAAGATCATGTGGCTTCCCAAAGCTTTGAACTTACTCGTGTCTCAGGGCCGCCGCGAGACCGGCATGCCTCGCGAACATCTGCGTATGTTAATTAGCAAGCCACCCGGCCGATTTTTCCTAATTTAAAACTGCAAATAGCCACCACAACAAGCCGCAAATGACACCTACGAGATGGCAGGAGCCCGGGGAAGCGGAGGACACCAGCTAGAGCCAGGTTCCAGCCCTCACCATGAGTCCAGTGTAACATCGATGGACAGACTACCCCTAGACGGCAGAGCCACCACCGGGTCCCTCAGGAGTACCCGTGAGGGCGGGACCTCCAGACCTGTCAATAATGGCAGGACTGCTACCTCCTTTTTGTCCACAGACCCTGGGGCGGCGGCAGCGGCAGCAGCAGCAGCAGCAGGAGCGGCGGCGGCGGCGGCGGCGGCGGTGGTGGCAGCACCCCCTATTCCCAGTAAAGAGCTGTCACTTAATAAAGGCATTTTTAAAGGAGCAGAAGGTCTCCTCGCCCAAATTTTATTCATAACACCTTGGCTGGAGTATAAAACACTCTGATGCTGACCTGACGATCTAGAGCAGGAGGGTCCCATCAGCTTGGATAGGAGCTGTAAAACCTATTCTAGTGGTGTGTTTTTTCCAATTTTTCCTCTTAGTGAGGATCTTTCAGAGCTGGACAAGGAAAGGACTAGTGGGCTGTATACACTGGGGAAACAAAAGCCTGTTAAGGAAATTTCCAGTCTGACTAATGAGACTCTCTGGCTGTCACACTTCCAATGCCAGAGACTTTTACTGCTGGTACTGAGGCCCCTTACAACAGTAGCTCCAGTGATCCCACAGGTGCCTTGCTCCTACACACCCCTCACGCAGTCAGACCAGGTTTCCCATGGCAGAGTCTCAGATGTCTTGTTCCATAAAGCCATTTATTTCTGGTGCAGTCCTGTGGCTGTGGCAGGCAATGTGACATTCTCATAATCTCTTAGCAGCCCATTGCCAGTTGTTACTTTTAAGGGCAGAAATTCAATAATGCAAATAAGATAGAATGCTTATGACTATATTTGCATATTTTGACATGCATTAACTTCATTTAAATGAAAGTTACAAATGCTTGGACTTTAAGCCTGACAAGGCTGTGGTCTTAAACAAGCCTTAAAGGATGCCCTTGGCTGGCATATCCCTGAGCCACAGGCCAGCCAGACTTGGCTGCTCCTGCTTGCTGGCACCCAGAGCTATGTGGGGCTAAATTTTACCTTGTAGCTCTTTTCTCCTGTTATCTGGGCTTACATTGGCAAGGGACTAGGAAAAGAAATAAAACAACAGCTAAAAGAGAGAGTCCTTGGATGCCCTTCCTGCTGCTTCTTTGGCTCTGGCTTCCCTATCCCTCTCTCTGGCTTCTGCCTGTTGTGACTATGCCCAGCCCATTCCACACTTCTCTCTGCTGTCAGCCACTGAAGCACACTGGTGTATATGTGTGTTGGGGGTTGAGCCACAAGTACATGTTGCTGTAGGAACAAAGGCAAGTTTTTTCAAAGACTGTGCATACAAAGACCCACGTTTATTTGTGCAGCAAAATAATGTTAATGTAGGATTGCCCAAACAGTCCCTTTGAAACACTCAAACGTTAACACGTTTTGAGTGTTAACGTGTAAAGTCAGTAAAGCACAAATTGGGTTCATTTATGCAGCAGGAAAGGAGGACAATTCATCATAATCTAACCTAAATTCGTACAGTGATCACCATTCTTTTCTTTCCTCACGCAATTCTCATTCCCTGCAGTTGTGGGCTGCCAGGGCATGGTGTGTGGGGCTCCTGTATGTGTGACACGGTGACAGCAGGTGGCAGCAGGATCCCACTGGCTCCCGGCATTAACCCATCCCCAGGATACGGGCTGGGAGCCCCAGCAGACCGGGCAGGTGCGGGTGGAGCGGTGAGAGCTGCGGGGCGCCTGTGCTGCACAGCGCGCTGAGCTCGTCCTTGCCTCGGGACACCGGGAATGTGCACTATTCCCGCTGGATCTGCATTAACCGGCAGCGCTGGACACCCGCCAGCCTGCTGCTGTCACAGCGGATGGAAACGGAGTTTGGAGACAACGGCATTTCCGGGCGCAGCCTGGCCACGGCTCTGCTTTTGTCTCCTGACAAGGCACCACTGCCACTAGGTGGGGATAAGAGCCTTTTAGGCTGAAGGTAGATAACACTGGCACAAACAACGGTACCAAGTTGCTGCGTTTATTGTGTCACCTGTAGAGTAGATAGGGGAGAGCCTGGTGTGGGACTGTCCCCTGGAGAGAGGAGAGGCTGTATGTGGGACCATTTGTCACATTCCCACCCCAGGAATTGATGCAGAATCATTCTGTGCTGTAAAGTCTAACTCACCTCAGTGCATTGGCTGGCCAGTGAGGATACAAATCTGGGAAACCCGGATATTTCCCAGAGGTGGGATATTTCTGTAGGAATTGCAGCCTGCCACCCAGCATGGGAGAGGCTCTTGTGATGATTATTAAACCACCATTAATAAATTTACTGTCTTTTGGCAAATGGAAAAAATGTTTCACTCAAATATTTTTCACCCAAGTCTTATTCTGTAAACAAAAATGCTGGGAGTCTGATGTGAGGACTTTGTTATAAAAGGCCACCTGATTCCAGCTGATTGTTGGGATCCAGGTACTTGCTTCCATGTAGGAACAGAAGTTCACCATATGGATGTTGGCTTTTGACTTTTCCTCTATTTGAAAGGTCAATGAAAAGTCTACAAACCCTGTCTTTTCCAGTCTGCTCAGCCTTGCACTCAGTCATGCTGTTTTAAACAGTGCTGAAATCTGTTGCATTGTAAAGCAGCCATGGAAGGGAATGCTGGGGTTGGAGGGCAAGACTCAATGAACAGACAAAACAGTACTTTGTAATAAGAAAGACAACAGATACTATGTTTTGCCCTTTGGCAGTGCAACCTTTTTATAATTAAATTATCAGGTTAAAATAAAGCTCTTTTAGTTATTTAAGGACTAGGAGAAAAGTACAGTTAAATAAATTATTCATCATGCTATAAATAGTTACTTTAATTCTAAGTACTGTAACATTTTTCAGGGAGCCATTATTTATTTGCATTCCTCAGTGAGAGAGTTTTATTAAGTTTGCAGTTGTAACCCCATATTTGTATGTTGTTTTCTTGCAGGTAAGTCTGGATTGGTCTATTTGAACTGTGCAGTTTGAGAATGTAAGTGAACAAAGTGAGCCTTCTTCAAGCTGTCCCACCCTGTTAACAAGGTCAGAGTATTTTTATTTTTTGAGAAATACTGTAGATTAAAATAGAATGGATACTGTAATTGCAGATTGCTATAGCTATGAGACACAATGGGATCTTCATGTCAGCTGTGACTGTCACGGGACAAATATGTGCACTGGGAACTATTATGCAGGCTGCTGTTTCTGTGGTCCATCCTTTAACTAGGATTGAGTGGGGACAATATAAAATATTCATGTTACTGATATTTTAGAGGGTAATACAACTTTTATACTATTTTTTCTTTGATCATTTAGATGGGTTCTCTAGTTATGACAATTTTCAGATATAAAACTTACAGTACCTTCACTTGAATAGGGCCAAGTTAACAGGTCATACTCTGAAAACCTTACTTTGTGGATAATTCAGAGCTGATTATCTTTCATTAATCACCTGGCAGCAGGACCTTGCCAGAAGTCAATAAAATGCTGTTACTGGACATGCCATGCTTCCCACCTAACCCATGCTCTGTGGCACTGCTGCTAGCAGCGAGAGTGCTTCCCTTGCAAGCTCCAAGCACTGGAATGAATGGCCTCCATTCAGACAGTGCCATGTTTATTGTATCAGAGTTGAAAATTATTTCCTTTGAAACTTTCTTCCTCTTTTTTCTTCTCCCATTATCTCCAGGAACAATTACATTCATGTCCTGTCAAATCCTAGTGTTGTCTCTGTAAATCGAACTGTGGCTTCTTTAGAAATCCATACTATGAAGGATTGTCTTATCTTCATCTATGATTCCTGTGCCTGTACCAGTAACAAAAATCTTTCAGCAATATTTCTGTACACCCATGTTGGGGTATCTCTTCAGATCAGTGCTATTATAATGTGAATTGCAGGACAGATATTGATGATCGATATACAGAAAATGGTGCACAAGGCATGTTATCTTGCAGTCATTTGGGAATTTTAAAACTCTTCACTATCCAAATACAATTTTTTTCATTTTTCAAGTAGACACAGCAAAACTGCCCATCCTCAAAATATTGATTAATTCTGCTTTAGCTGCAGCTACCCGAGGAAGAAATAGGGAAACTGCAACTTGCTTTCCTATGTTCCAGTTGTAAATTTGGCTGTCGCAATTTTCATCAAATTTGGAATAGGATCTCTTTTGGCATGCTGATTCACTTTTTTGTTTCCAATTATGTAATAATGTAATATTTGGAGTGAGGGTAGGAAGCTTGCCAAGGTTACAGGGACATCCCCTGGAGATGTGAGGGAATCCCAGCCCACACTCAGTCACCACAGATAAGAAACGTTCCCTGGGGCAGCACTTTGGGGTGGAGCGAGGACACAGAGAGTATGTGGCTGGTGTAATTACACCAATTTAGATTATTATAGGCTTTGTTAATTGGTGATATATCTTTTCTGTATGTGTTTTTTGCCGGGTCAATTTCTGGCCAATGTTGACTCAGTCGTCTAAAATAAAATTTGACAGAGTATGTTGCTTTGGAGGACCCCAGCAGGTCCAATTCTTGGGGTTCCTCTATAGCATTTGGCAGAATCTTTGTCCACTCATCCCAAGTGTCTACCNTTAGGGAAGTTCTGGCAAGGGTTGAGGGAGGGCGGCATTAGGGTTTTTTAGGGTAAGAGGGGTGACAACATATAAACCAGGGAGCAATTTGTGGCCAAACTGTGTCTGGCTTATGACTTGACTTGTGCCGTAGTACGTTGTTCAGATTTCTGTTTTGTCTGCTGTCAGGTGATGTGATGGTCTCTTCTCTGGTTTGTGGTCATTCGGCGACCAATGTCTCTGTCTGCGTGCAGAACTGGTCTCGTAGTAGGTTTCCCCTATTACATCCGAGATAGCTCAGCTACCCAGAATGGCATAAAAGTAGCAGGATAGCTCTTGTGGCAGTGTTTGAAACAGAAAAAGGTTTAATGAGAAACAAAATAACAAAGCCCTTTATAGAGAAAAACCGTGCCAGGTGCAAGAGGTCCTTGCCCTGCTAAGACACACCACAAAAGCGATTAAATCTTTTGTTCTGTCCTTTTTCTACCTAATAGCTTAGGTACAGCCAAATAACAGCCCCAAGTTTGAGGTGAAGTCCAAAAGGTCCTATGAGGTGTCCATGTGCCAATTTCGGTGAGAACCNGTGGGAAAGGGTTTGTGTTTTTCTCCCTTGTTCCTTTCCATCCCCCCCTTCTTTTACTGGCAGCTGAGGATGGGGAGGGGGGGGGCNACCCCGTCAACAGGGGGCACACTCCTACAGTCTGGTTTTGTGGAGGACCTGTATTTGACTTCAGAGAATTCTTGTTGGTGTTTGTGGGAGCAGTGTTTACCGGGCCTAGATATGGTTTTATGTTTTTTCCTGGGAAACAAACACCTTGGGCCAGATGGTAGTAGAACACATGCATAACCCCTCCCCCACGTAACCAACTGGAAAGGCCCAGAAACCTGATGTGTGTCTGGGTCCTTTACTAGCACTGGAGGTCTCTCAGTGAGCTTAACTTGGGTTGAATTTGAGAAGTGGCGGAGTATTGGGGGGTCAGACTCTGATGATGTGCGATTGAGGAAGTTAATGATATAGAGAGCTTTACAAAGTCTTTCAACGGGACACAAAATTTCTGTTTCTCTCTGTTGCTGATTGAGGACTTTCTTGATGGTTTGATGGGTTCTTTCTACAATGGATTGCCCTGTGGGATTAGCAAGTATGCCTTTCTTGTGTTCCACCCCCCACTGATTGAAGAAATCTATCAACCTATGGGAGGCATAGGTGGGCCCATTATCTGTTTTAATTTGTTTGGGGACTCCCAGGGTGGCAAATGCAAGCAGAAAATGCTTGATGGTGTGAGTGGTATTCTCTCCTGCGTGAGGTGGTGCAAACACTGCCCCGGAAAATGTGTCAACTGACATGTGCACATATTTAGACTTTCCAAAGGATGTGAATTGTGGCATCAGACTGCCACAATTGGCAGCTGCTCAGACACTGGGGGTTGATCCCAGTACCCACAGATGGTATCTGGTAAATTTGGCAGTTCGGGCACGTCACAACAATAGCTTTGTCTTGATCTTTCAAGGGCTTAAACATTCTGATGAGGGCAGGTACATTTTGATGATAAAAACGCACGTGACAACTTCGCCTGGGCGAAGATGTCAGGGACATTAGCTGTCTCTACTGACATGGCCAGTGCATCTGACTTCCTGTTTCCTTCTGCAATGGCACCTGGAAGGTTGGTGTGTGACCTCACATGCATAATATAGTAAGGTTGCTTTCTGTGGGAGATTGAATGGATTAATGTAGAAATCAATTTGTGTAAATTTGGATTGGAAACCTCTTTGAGAAGAGTGTGTTCAGCTCTCATAGCTATACCAGCAACATAAGATGAATCTGTGACCAGATTAAGGGGTTCATCTTTCAATTTCTCAAAGGCTCTGACAACAGCTGCTAGTTTGGCAATTTGTGGAGATCCCTCCACTATTTGGATATCAGACTCCCACTTTAGAGTCTTGGGATCCCTCCATGTCATTACTGACTTGTGGGGTGACCCTGAGCCATCTGTGAAGACAGTTAGAGCTTTGAGTGGTGTCCTACTTTGGATTAATCTTGGGATCAGATTAAAGGTCAAATTACGATTAAAAAGTCTATGTTTTGGCGCATGGATGGAAATTTGGTCTGGGTAGCTATCTAGGGCAAACTGGAGGTTTTCATTGGTCTGGAGTAAATGTTCTAGATCTCCAGTAGTCAATGGTAAGTATATGCATGTGAACTCATACCCTGCAAGAGCGTGCAGGCGAGTTCAGGCTTTTTTTATTAAATGTGCCATTATTTCCTGAGGGGTGGTTATTGTCTTTGTGGGTTTGTGGGTATTGTAGGTTGATGGCTTGTAAAGATCCATTCAAGTATCAACAGAAGGTCTCTGAGTTGAGGATTCCATTGAAAAATCAACCCGTAGAAACAGGGGGCCTTACCCAAAATGACAAACTGAAGTGGCAGGCTGGGCTCAATGCGATGGGTTTGACATGAAGACAGGGCCTCTTGGACCTTGGTGATGGTATCTCAGGCTTCTGGTGTGAGGGCATGGGGAGAGTCCAGGTCCCCGCTGCCATGGAGAAGATTGAAGAGGGGAGTGAGATCCTTGGTTGTAATTCCTAGCAGGGGACGTACCCAATTGATGGATCTGCACAAACTGTGTAAGTCTCTTAGTGTCTTTGGGTTATCTTGGACGGTAAGTTGCTGGACTTACCTGGAACACCAGATCTCACGGATCTGGTGTTCCAGGTAAGTCCATGGGCTGGTATACTGCACTTTGTCCTCATTGATCTCAAATCCTGCTTTCTCTATGGCTTCAATAGTCTTTTTAACAGTTCTGTCCAAGTAAGTTTTTTCTGATGCACAGATCAGATCAGGATATCATCCATATAGTGGTGAATGATTGCATCTGGAAATAGGTTCCGGATGGGGGATAGAATGTGAGCAACATACCACTGGCATATAGTCAGGCTGTTTTTCATTCCTTGAGGAAGAAAAAGCCAATGATATATTTTGAGTAGAGCCTCTCTATTAAGAGAGGGGCTGGAGAAAGCAAAGCGTGGAGCGTCCTGGGGGTGGAGTGGGATGCTGAAGAAACTATGATGGCAAGTGTCCAGTCTCGAGGCAGCATCGATGGTGAAGACAGGCCAGGCTGGAGGGAACCATGTCCTCAATGGCCTCATTGATCTTGCAGAGGTCGTAAAGGAACCTCCACCTGTCCTTCCCAGGCTTTTTCAACACGAAGGCCAGGGAGTTCCAAGGGCTGGTGGACTCGGTGATGTGGCCCTTTGCAAGCTGTTCTTCTACTAGGGTTTCCAGTGCACGCAATTTCTCCTTTGAGAGGGGCCACTGCTCAATCCAGACTGGATTGTTACTTTTCCAGGTGAGCCAAGGGGTAGATGGTAGAGCACGCTCCTCAGTGGCCCCAGTCAGAAATCCCAGCTGTGAATGCATAAGGTAGCTCCCCATTGGGATAGAACGTCTCTGCCCCATAGGGTGATGGGGGCCCTTACCACGAATGGCCTGATGGTTGCCATCTTGCCTTCAGGTCTTTCAACGATGACATTCCACTTACTCCGCATGGACACTGTGGCTCCACCAATCCCTGAAATCATGCCTGCCACTGGCTGCAGTTCCCAGTTTGCTGGCCATTCTGAGCAGGCGATGATGGTCACGTCTGCACCAGTGTCCAGCATTCCTGCTCGGTGTATCTTTTCCCCTTTACAGAATAGACTGCACTCGATGGTAGGTTTATTTGGGCCTATAATCTCTGCCCACAGTATTGTGGGATTGAGGGGAAGCCATTCCATGTGGTTCTCTGGGAGTAAAAAGACTTGTGCAATCAGTGTTCCCTGTGTAAGAAAAAAGGGTGTGTCTGTGCAGCACAGCTGGACAAAGATTTCTTGTCCCAGGTGCACTGTTTGTACTTCTGGTACGACATAAATTTGCTCTGGACCGTGGAAAGTGTCACCTATAATTAGAATGTCCCAAGGGCCATCTGGCAGCCCGTATTTTCCTGTGGGAACATGGTAAAAGCATTCATGATTTAAATGGACAGTGATGTTACCAGCTGGCGCTGGGTTCCCATCGGTATCACTCCGTGTGTTGAATCCTCTTTATGTGACTTGGGATCTCCTGGGATGATGCGCCGTGATGACCCCCCATATTCCGGGTCCTGAGATCAGGCACACTGCACTGTAATAAATATGCTGCAGTGCAACAAATTTGTGTGGTGTATTTTAAGGAACTCTGGAACTACTAGTGACAGAGGGGTTGAATGTGAAAATACCATCCATCACATCTCATTGCCATGAAAAGCAGGCTTGTATTTCAGCATTTCTGTTTGAAATGTATGAATGCCTCTTTCGAAAGTTTTTAGATGTAAGTATGAATACTGCCAAATAAAAATAAAGCCTTTAAAATAAACATCTAATGTAGCCAAAGTTATAAGCAGCATTATGGAAAGAAGCTCCTATATAAAGAAACATACAAAAAATAACTTCCTGTAGATCCACTGAAGCTGAAATTGGTATTCAGTTCATATGATCCTTCTGTTGGGTGCAGAAAAGGTGATGAGGATTTAGGAGAGAAGTTAAAAGGGAATGCTTTTGAAAATGCTGTCCATAAATAGCTAGCATCTGCCCCAGTATCTGCCTCAGAACTCTGGAAGATTTCATCAGGTTTTAGAATTCCATTTTTAATTAAATTCTTACTGCATCCTTTTGTATGACCCCATTAGAGAAGAATTATATTGTTCTGCGTGAACATTCCATTTTATTCATGGAATAAATTGGCCCAAAATGAATCTTTATCAGCAATTGAGAAAATACTGAGAACACTAAAGAAAATAATTGAAAGAGCTGGAGCTGACACATTTGCCTTAACAAAGCTGTATTTAAAAAGGATACACACATGAAGAATCCAAGGCATAATGAAGCCTCCTACACACACCATGGAATAAAATATTTATATTATAATCATGCTATTAGTAAAATGATGGATCAGCCAGTGTCTGCTGCAACAAAACTCAGATGAGAGCCTGGTTACTCTCTAGATGGTGCAAAGCAATGTAAGAACTGAAGACCAGAAGCACATGGACTAGCTTGGGAATACCTATCCTGATTTAGCTGTTCAGTTGTGTAATACCCTGACTTTCAAAAAGTCTCCCATGGCAGCTGGCACTGTCCTTTTCATTTTGGTGTGCAGTGAAGGGCTGGGGAGCAGAGGGAAGGTCTGCAGCCCTGCTGTGCTGCTGCCATCCCTGGTAGGTCCCTGTGAGTGCTGGGGGTTTCTGCAGTGATCTCGTTTCCAGTTTTGTTGAAGGCTATCAGGAATGGTATGGCTTGATCAGAGCAGGGTGATCTAAGGGGCTTTGCTGTCAGTTGCTGCCCTTGTCAGAGTGCTGCTGTGGTACCGAACGGGTCATCTTCTCCTCTTTGGGCTTGGTCCAGTTTCCAGTGTTTAAAGAAACAGATAAAAACCCAGGAGGTTTATATAGGAGCAAAATGATGGGTAGAAATGAGAGGAACAGTTAATCTGCACTGTGAACGGACACTGTGGGGCCAAATCTTAGATGCGCCCTTAAGGGTAGCTGTACAGGAAAATTTAACTAACAAATTAAATACTGCTTGGTGCTTTTCCTATTGCTATCATGATTCCCACTTTCTGATGCATGTGTGGGTTCACTTTGAGATCTCTGTTTCTGGGAGCAGAAGGCAGGTGTTGCTCACAAGTGAGGTGGTGGCACTGGCACAAGCCATTTATCCTTGTGGTCCCCAGTGTTTTGCCCAACACATTACCTGCCAGAGGCATCTTGATGCCCAGTTCTGCAGAAGTTCAAACTTTATCCAGAGTATGCCAGGCTCCCAGCCTTCCTCCTTGTACAGAGAGGAAGAATACAAGCAGCAGTGCCCCTACTGCTCTGCATGTCCATGGCTGAATTGGACAGTAATAGGTGGATATTCTCCTCCCAGAACACTCCTATGTTTCTGTGCTGACAGGATTGGTTTCCTGCACAGTGGATTGCTCAAGCGCAAAAAAAGAACAACTGAAAATTATATTGAGAGTTTGTTACAAATATGATCTATTGCTGTGAGAAGGTTACGAACAGGAAACACACAGCCTGCAGCTTTGTTCTGTTGGCTTGCCCAGGCTAAATAAGTTAATTGGAATTTATTGGAGTAGGTTCTCTTTTCTCTCTCTCTCTCCCCCGTCTCTCCCCAAAGACACTGTTACTGGTGGATAGGGCTGATCAGAGAACAGCTGGGAAGTGCTCTAGGTTTAAAAAATTGCTCTTTTTTGCCTGAAAAAAGAGGAAACTGCATGTAGCCTCCAGGAATTAGGGTGAAGAGCAACCAATAACTCAGTAACAGAAGTGTCATAAGGGGAAGGCAGAGTCTGTGAAGTCCCTTGTCTGCCTTTCAGGGGTGGGAGAGGCCCCTTGACTGGACCTGTGCACAGAGCAAGTGCATTTCTCTGCTCCACATGGGATAAAGCAGAACTTGGACTTTACCTCTGGAATCCAAGCTGGGAGAGTCACAGAATTATAGAATGGTTTGGGTTTGAAGGAGACTTTAAAGAGCACGTAGTTCCAGACTCCCTGCCATGGTAGAGACACCTCCCACTGTCCCAGGTTGCTCCAAGCCCTGTCCAACCTGGCCTTGGACACTCCCAGGGATCCAGGGGCAGCCGCAGCTTCTCTGGGCAACCTGTACCAGGGCCTGCCCACCCTCACAGGGAAGAATTTTTTTCCAAATATCTAAGAGAAACCTACCCTCAAGATGACCCTATTCCCTCTTTGTCCTGTAACTCCAGGCTCTCATAAATAGTCTTACCCCATCTTTTGTGTAAGTTCCCTTCAGGCACTGGAAGGCTACAATTAGGTCTCTGAAGCCTTCTCTTTTCTACGATGAACAGTCCCAATTCTCTCAGCCTTTCTCATAGAAAAGGTGCTCCATCTCTCTGAGGAAGGGATGATGCCTTGGCATTTCAAAGAGCTGGGCTGCTCTGGAAATTCAGATTTCTTAAAAAAAAAAAGAACAAAAAAAATCCATTTCTGTGGAACATTTTTATTTTCTACAAAATAGATCTTCTAACAAGAAAAAGAAATCATGCATTTGTTAATTGGTTATGTTGGTAGATCAGCTGAGAGCAGCAGCAAACCAGAAAAAAGGTAAAAGTGAATTGTGAGAAATCCCCTTTCCCAAACAGAAATAAAATTAAATTTTAATGCTTACTGGCATCACCCAGCTCATTTCATTTTTAGTAGAAGCAGAGATTTAAACCTGACCAAAAATAAGATTAAGTTACTTCTTCTTTTTACCCTCTGTTGCAGTCCATTTCCATCAAGTAGTGTTTCTTCTTTTTGCTTTCGTTACTCAACCATTGTTTATTGCTCTATATTATAACTTATGTCTGGACTGTCCCAAAGGTTGTTTGATTTCCATGGTAATTGGATTTTATATTTTTAGTAAATTCTTAACCTCCTCTCCTCAGGAGTGTTTAGGCTCACTGAGAATTTCAGTAAGGGCTGTGAGATGCTCAAGTGAAGTTCAATAATGAAAAGTACAAGATTTATTTTGGATGGGGGTACCTGAGAAAAGCTGTGCATGTCAGTGATGCTAATTATATTGCTAAGGAATTGATACTTCTAAAATATTAATAAATATTAGTATAGCGGAATACTCATACAGAAGACAGCTTCACTCAGGCCTTCACAGACACTTTACTACACAGAAAAGCTTTAGTGAAGTCACTAAGAAAACCATTTACAGCTTTCAAAAGAATCTGTGGGACTGATCCTGCTGTGAACAGCAGCACAGGGTCCACTGTGCAGCTCAGGAGAGTCCCCTCTCATCACACAGACACCCTTGGACTTGCAGCATCATATCAGTGCTTAATGTAGCTGGACAAGAGTGTCCTCGGAGACAGCAACATAAAGCATCAGCTGAAGACAGAAGTACAGAAATGGTTAAAAAAACAGTAACTGAAACAGCAAGCTGGATTTCAGGCTTTCAGAGGAGTATTATTAATGCAGTAGCTTAGTAATTACAATAGTAATGTAAGTTTTTACTTTTACACACATCTGTCTGTCTGTCTATCTATCTATATCTATCTATCTATCTATCTATCTATCTATCTATCTAATCTCCCCAGGCTAGATTGTCCCAAAATGAGTTAAAAGAATGATGAGTGTGATACTTGATGTTGTGCACTGAATTCTTAATCAATGCAGACCAAGTAATGACAATTTACTAGAACAAGTGGCCCTATCTTCAAAAAGAGGCAGGGGTTTTTTTTGTAATTCTGTGCACATCTGGGTGCAAATCTGGAGAGCTAAGGGAAGCTAAGCAAGAAGAACAGATAAGTGCTTGCTAATGACTGCTATTAGGTGGCTCTGAATAAGGTCCTTCAAAGAATCTGTTCCTAGCTGTCATGTCCAAAGACTTGGAAGCAATTTCATTGTTTCTGGGTGCTTTACTAGGTATCAAACAGGTCTGGTGGATTTTGGCTGTGACAGAGAGGAAATGCTTAACAAAGTGGTTACTGTATATTCTGTTGCCTTAGAGACTGAAACATCTGTATCCATGCAGGCAGGTGATGCAGACGTGGTAAGATTTGACTCCTTATATTCCTGTGTTCATCTGGCTGTCAATGGAAATGTTTCATTGTGCAAATATTCTGGGCTTCTTTAGCATTGTATTTATCTGGTTGTGTGGCATGTCTTGGACTAGGATGGCTTTTTAGTTAAAGTCTAACTCTGAAGTCAGGACTCTTCCTAAGAAAATATGCTTTTACATAAATAATTTTTCAAGATGAACTTGGAGGGACTTGAAATGATTGTTGTACTGGTGATAATAGTTGGATTTGTGAAGGCACTTGAGCATATGGGTCTCCTAGAAGACAACTTTGAAGGTAGGATAAGAAATAGAAAATATTTTATTCTGAAAGCCAGTTGCTGCCGAGGCTTTTACTTTAATCTGTATGTGTATGTACAGCATTTGAATATCTGGGGAGCTGAAAGGTCGCTGAAATAACATTATATGCTTTTTTTAGGCAAATGAAATGTATTTAAATCTCTATATAGTATTGTAGCTCTCGCTGGAACTCTGAAAATAAATGTGACATAATCTTAAACCATTCTTTGTTTACATTTAAGATTGTTTCAAGAACTTCAGTACAGATTTGTGTGCTTTAGTAAACTGCAGCTCACATCCCAAAGCTCTGAAGTAAAGGTTTGCATTTTAGTAAGTTTATCATTATATCCTCTCAATTTGTTCTAATTTCTAGAAATGTCATGGTTTATTTTTAGCTATTGGCTATTATTAACAGAAAATCCAAAAACCTTACTGAACTTATTTGGATGAATGTTTCTGTCATAATCAATTTAGCCCTCTTTCAGAATTTTTATCTTTAACAGATCTGCTTGGTCTTACTCTCTTTCTCAAGTATGTTTTAGGAAAACATTACTGATTGAAATGTAAATATGCTTTGTAGAATATACTTTGAAGGAGCTGACTGCTAAAGATACCTTAATTCTTGTTACCTCTCTGTTATTATAAACAATGTAATTCATGTAGAAACATGCAAATATTAAATGTAAGCAGAAGGGATGAATTTTAGACAGTAAGCTATATAAATCAAAGCATGTCTGTACAGACAGTCTCATTGTTTAGTAGGGACAGTAGATTCACAGTGTGCCTGAATAATCCTGAATATTGAACAGCTGCTTTTTTTCAGAAACTTGAGAGTAATTTTTCATGGTAAGCAACAAATACACAGTTGTTAAAATAACCTTCGGCTACCACAGATATAGAACAATTATTCCTTTCTGCTTCAGAGCTCATGACAGCCTGGAAGAGATGAGCTTGCTGGCCTCATATTAATTACCTGAGAACATTTGGTAGAAGGTTTGAAGAATCTTGAAGATTAGCAGCAAGAACTATAAATGGAGGGAAAAAGTTATAAAACTTTTGGTTTATTGATTGTGCACTTTATTTTAGTTCTCATGCATGTGTTTGCTTTTCCTACTTCCTGCTGCTTTGAGCATTTTTCCTAACTTCTATGTTTGCATGAATTAAGAGGTACCTGGTGATGACAGATGCAAAGCATTTTGAAGCTGGGGCAGTAATGCAAATTGCATAGCAAGTGCTTTACCTACCAGCTCTGACTTTGTCAGGGCTATTGAAATGATCAAATTGTGCAAGCAAGACAGAGTGACAATAGAAAAATCCATTTATTCTGGCTTTTGTGAGTCTTCAGATGTTTGTGTGCTCCTATCACAGAGAGGTATTAGATGGTACCTGATGTACAGGTAATTTCCTGTCTTCAGCTCTAGCAAAGTCTGTTATGAAGTGGTCCATCTAGGCACCTGGATTTTTGGAATCCTTTTATTGTCTGCCTGAATGCATCTAAGGGCAGATTCTATTTAACAACTTGGTTCAAAAAAGAATAGAGCATTGAAGAAGGAAGCTTTAGGGGAGGGCATTTCATGGGTTTGGGTAGCTGCTCCTTCCCAGTGCCCAGTCTTCAGTGTACCTGTGAGCTATACTCATATCATGAGTGAGGGGGGAGTGGCACATTGCTGACTCCTAAGGAGAGGGAAAGTTTGGGAATATTTGAATGATTGAGCAAATTGTCATAATGTCTAGTTGTATTTCTGATTACATTTACATTAAAATACTGTGAACTATGCTGAAAAAGGGATGAGGTTAACTTCACATTAATATGTTAGAACTTCAGGTAAGCTGGCATTCAGACTCTGTAGTTTGAACCTGTACACAATTATGACTTCATTACATCTTGTTCTTCCATGTCCACCCTTTGTAAGAACATACAACATACACATACTTTGTGAAGCTCTGGTCCTTGTGAGATCTGCTCCTTCCTTTGCTGTAATGGTAAGATGAATGAGGCTGTCTCTCAATAATTTCCAGCAAAGACTACTGACTGTTTGTTACAATAGCTTGGTTCTTAATGCTCACATGTTGGTTGCTCTACAAAGAAATGATACTTAATATTCTAGTGAGAAAACGTTGAGCTACTTTTAACTTCCATTATTTTTAATACTACTGCATAATGCTGTAGGATTTACAGAGCATGATGCTCCATAGGAATCTACACTGTCAGTACAGTGTAAATTCCACAAGTGTGTGTTATCCTAAGAAGAAACAGATTTCTGTTGCCAGACTTCATTGAGCAAAGAGAAAACAGGTATCAAGTTAAACATGGGGCTGTAGAAAGGTGTGCTGAACCTCAAGCACAGGATATGGAGTGCTAGCCAGCAATAGCTGGAACAAATGGACCTTGCCTTGGGCCCAGATAACTCCTAGCTGTGCTTTCAGTTCCCCCAGACTGTTGTGGACTTTGTTTATACTGAACAGCTTACAAAAGTACACTGCTAACAGTGTGTTGAAACCATTGTAATTATCATTCAAACTCATCAGTACTTTCTACAGAGAGACTTTAAAAGTGACTTACAAACATAGAATATAAAATCTATACATTTTTAAGTGGAGGAAGAGGACTCAAATTACCATGGACAGAAACAGGCATAACTGTGAAATTCTGCACCCTTCCAGCTAGTCATGACCAGCCAGTAATAAATGTGCTCTCTTGAAGATCACAGTCACTAAAAGGAGATGCTGGTGCTGGAGTTTGAGTCCTTGACTCTTGCTGGCCTCTTGCTCTTACTCTAACATTTGTGGATACCTGGACAGGTGAGCCAGCTGAGTCTTTGTGCTGCTGAGAAAGGGCCTCTGTCTAAATGTCATATAGAACACTCAATCTTATAAACTTATTTGCAAAAGCATTAGCTCAAACCATCTGTCAGTAACTGAGCAGAGCAGAGGACATCAGAGTTTTCCTAATTGTGCTTTTGTTTCTGTCTGAAACTAGTTTTGAAAAACACACAATAAACCCCAAATACTCCTATGCAATTTCCTATCTCCTCCACTTCTACTAAAATGCAGTGGAGAACAATGTTCAACACTAGATGTTCCTAGGGAAAACTGCTGTCCTTCAGCTTCAGCCTGTTGTATACAAAAGTGTGGGATAAAGGGAAAGAGTAGAGTTTCTCACAGAAGAAAAGCAGAATGATGAGAAGATTCTCTTGACAGCTACAATTCAAATGTTCATATACACCTCATAGTCTTAGTTTGATTTGAACACCTATATATTAATTCCCATCTTTTTGAGAGCTACTACCATATAATCTTGAAATTTAACTCTCTGTTCCTCAAATTGCTTATCTCCTTTTCCTTTTCCTCCTTTATTTTCTTGAAGTGCGTGCCTTGTTAAGTCTCAGCCCTGGCTTACTTCCCATGCCTTGCTTTGCTGTGGCTTGGCTGTTTGGCAGTGCATTGGACAGAGGTTCCTCAGCAGGGCTGGTGGCAGAGCTCTTGGAGCATGGTGATGGCACCACCATGGTGCACTGACTGTGTGTGGCCAATGGGGCCAGAGCGTGTCAGCACGAGCAGGGCTTCTCAGGCTGGAGAGCCACTTCCACACGGCAAAACACAAGAGCATTGCTAGAAAGATATGGTCACAGAACAGACTGAAAGGCCTGAGTTTGTATTTTCTGGTACCCACACTCAGGTTTCTCCCTTTGCTGCTCCTCTTTCTGGCCCATTTTTGTCTGCTTTTTATCTTTAAAAAAATTGATCATGCCAGTACCCTGGAATGAGCTCAGAGAGCTATCCTTGAGTATAAAGGACTGGCTCTGGGTAGACTGAGCCAAAACAGCAGCTTCCAGACTAACAATGAAGACAGCTCTGTGTATGCATTTACCTTTGTGAGCTGAGAGACACCTGCTGTCCTCGAGAAGGTGACCGAGCTGACTGGCTGTCACACACTTGCTGGCTGAAAGGAAGTCATTATCAGAACTGCAATATTTTCTCTGTGTTCCCACAGCAGTCACAGTATGGCTGTGTGCTGTGTCTCTGCTCATAAGTGTTGGTGCTTGGTGCAAACTGACACACGTGCCCACGACACACCCCACAACATGCCTGCAGGAGAGCCTGAGTATGTGATCAGCACCTCTGCTTTGGTCTGTACCAAGTTATCACAATTAATCTGGTACTGGGCAGTTTCAGCTGTCATTCATGAATTTGGGGGTGTCTGCTTTGATGTGAACTCAGGATGAGCAAGTATTCAGCTTCCTGTTCCAGCTTTGGAATTTTTATGTTCTTGCATTTTCTTGGCTTTTTGAGTGGCTGATGAACTCAAAAGAAAACATTTATACCTACATATGAGCTCTGGCTTACAAATCACTTCTGTGCACTCATGTGAGCCACTAGGACTTTTGTGAGCACAGAATAACCAAAGGACAGGGAACTTCTGAAAAGAAATAAACTTGTTTGCTACCATCTGGCATGGTTTTCTACATTCTAACAGTGACGGGAGTGTGCAAGAAGTTTTCCTTTCACTTCTTCAAGATGGTGCTCAGATAGATGGAGTGTCTTTTTCTCTACATACTCAATTTATGCACAAGTAAAACAGAGTTAAAAATAATTACTAGGTCCATTTTCCTCCAAGCTTAACCTTGACCATAAAAATACTTGTAACTTTTACATGGAAAGGTTCTAAATCAGCAGGCTGTAAGCTGTAAGAATCTGCTAGCAACATATGCTATTATGTACTGCTGTGCATGTAATAAACTTCTGTCTTCGTTCTGCCACTTCTGACAGGCTCATCATAGTGATCATCTAATTCACACTTTAGAAACTGGATAAGAGATCATCACAGGAGACTTAGTGGATGTAATGCAGGATCAGGATCCTAATTTTTTTCCACTAATCTTACATTACTCTTAGTTTGTAATATCAGCTGGATATTTCACATCTCTGCTTATCACCTACACTTGAAAAATCTTTCCACTGAAAGTGCTTGATGCTTTCCAGGTGAATATAGTGTTGCACTTTTCTTGCATTCAGTGCACTCCTCAGGCACACACACTTACTTCAGATGTGGAAAGTGACAAAGATGCTCTCTTAGGGTATAACTCCTAATAAGCTGTCAAGATGAAAAAGGCAGGAAAACAGGTTAGGGCAGAAGAATTTACCTGTTCTTTCAGGTGGGGAGGAGTATGCCCTAATTGTAGAATCACAGAATTGCAGAATAGTTTGAATTGGAAGGGACCTTAAATATATCCAGTTCCAAGTCCCCTGCCCATCCACTAGATCAGGTTGCTTAAAGTAGCTCCACAACATTATGAGACTTCTTTTCTCAGGTGGGAACTGGTAGTGTTTGTGTCCCCAGGGAAATTGTATCAGCACAAACAAGGGTGAGCCCTGAGTGTTGCTGTGTTGGTGGACGGAGCTGCTGTTCCTGTGTCAGTCATGGTGCGTGGCCCCTGGCAGGGTGGTACCACCATTCACAAGTGCTGTTACTGAAAATTCCTGCCAGGGGAATTGGATGCAAGACATGATGACCCAATAGGAAAGTCACTCTATTTACAATTTCATCATCTCAGATATTTTTGAAAGGTTAGGGGAGCTTCTGTGACCCCATGATTCCCACAGAGCCCACTGTGGTGGACATAACCTCTCTGGGGCACTCCCTGGACTCTATTTACTTACTAATCCTAAGTCCCTATTGACAGAATGTCAATTTTATTTTTGTACCTCAAAACCATCTAGCTTTGGCCTTGATATTTAATACAAGTTTGCTGTACTGTGGAGTGGAAAAAACTTTTTGATTTAATCTGTGGTTTTCCATTAAACACCTGACCCACTTTTGTCCTAACTGGGATGCTTCTGTGCTTAAAATTGCAGTTCAGTTGTCTACTACTAAATAGTAGTTCAGTTGTCTTGGATTCAAAGGATTTTACCAGTTGTCAAAACTGTCCCTCTTTTTGGCTTTTGTCCCGACCTCTGAATTGTTACTATTCTTAAAAAATTTCTTCTATTGTGTCACTTGAAAAATGGTAGAAAAATATTAATTCAATAAACATCCCAACAATGTTGAGATGACCTAATTCTGACATGCTCTGAAAGGTGGGCTTTCCCCCTAGTTCATTCTTCTGAAAATTCTACTGTAAAATATGCATATTTTAGGAGGGGAAAAAGAAGAGGTACTCCATAAAAATGTGATGCATCTTAATTTTAATTTATCATGCAGTTCAAAATATTGTGCTTTCTATAGCACATTATTCAATTCTTTGAGCACACACCATCTCACATGCAGTCACTAATTTGTAATGCCTTGGTTAATATACTCTGAATTGATACATTTCATTGAAAAAGGAAGGAAATAATGTTCTTGTATATCAGTGGTGACATACTGGGGTTCTGTTAGAGGTCAGTGTTATGCACCACAGGAGAATGTGAGTCGTCTTCTGAGGGCGGAAAATCATTGCCTTGTATGAACCAAAAAACACAGGATGAAGGCATAGCCCAGAAAAGAACACAGGAAGAGGGCCTTGAGGATCCCACTTCAGTTGGTATCTTCCCGCATCAGAAAAAAGAAGAAGAGGAGCCTCCAGGAGTGAAATAGTCTGAATAAAAAGCACTTCTATAGCATCTCAACAGGTTAAAGAAAGCCTTGTGAATGGACAGGTTCAGTGGACCAAAGAGAAGGTATGACCGGAGGTCTCCTTCTGCATTCCTGTTTCTCCATGGCCAGTCCTCAGGGGTCTCCCTGAGTGGGACCAATGGTCATGCACAAGGCAGGTTGAGGCTTTCCTTTGGCAGAGGGGGATACATTGCTACTCAAGGGGCATCCGGACTGGGACAACACGTGAGCTGCTCTACCAGTCTAATATTACTTGAGAACATACTAGGATGATAAAAGCAAATCATTATACAGTACTGGAATGGAGGAGACCCAACTCTCCCAGCCATGTGAACAATTAGCTACTTCCTTTACCACAGTCTAAGATAGTTTTCACCTTGTAAGTAAAAATAGCTTCAGTAATTGCTTTCTCTGGGTTTTTCTCCAAAGAATATTAATGTGTCATTGCTTCCAGTTGACCTAAATTTGTTTCTTAGCAGGACTATGTGCTAGCTTTTTTCTCCTTGTCAGGAGGAGCACTGGCTATTGCTGGCCATCTGCTCACCATCCTCTGCCCCTTACCTACTGTCCAACACTTGCTTTCCTCAAGTTTTCTGTTATTTATAAAACTTGAGGATCCTATGTTGAGACTCCCTGCAGACCAGAGGGTTTGAAGAACACTGAGGCTCTTCAAGTTTCTAACACTTGCTTGTCCCTGCATAGATGTTTGGGAAGAACCTGTTGTCAGTCCTGCTCAGAACAAGCCACCCAGGCCCTGCCACATGCATCCTGCATGGACACACTGGGAATCAGCTGGCTGTACTGGAGCATTTCTCCTCCCTTCCACCTTTTGAAGGTCTCAGTAGCACTCCCTGCAGCTGTTTGCACTTCTGCTTCTTGATTTTAAAAGCAACTTCTTGAGCTCAGCTGCTTAGAACTCCTAGCTGAGCTTTTTAAATACAAAAGGAAAAGGTTGAAAGGACTCCTGAAACAAAATGCACATATTGTTGAGAAGAAAGAAAACAAATGTGATGAGACTTGTAGGAGAAACTTGAGTTTGCACCACCAGTGCAAACATCAGAGACAAACTAAAAACTGTGGCCTGTTGATGATGTCCTGAAGGCCTTTCTTTTAAGTTATGATTATTCCTGGCCTCTCTCCTCTTCTGCCTTCATCCCTTGTTTCTCTCACCTCTATTCAGTGGGAAAGGAAGCTGGTTCCAAAGTAAAGACCTGATAAATGAGCTAACAGAGCTGGCAGAAGCACAGAGCCTGCTTTCCTAGCTGTGGGATATCATACCCCATCCCAGTAGGGACAGTCTTCCACTTGTCCATAGATGTCTAACTGTGCTTACAAAGGAGGTTGTTTGTCTGGGTTTTGGTTTTACAGGCAGAGATGATGGGACTAGTCTTCAGATGTCCTACAGCTCTCCTCTTCACAGAGTTTGTTTTCTGCAGTCCTAGATCAGTTTCCTGGGTCCAAGTTCCATGGGACGTTGGTGCTGACCCTGCAGAAGGTTTTGAACATCTCTCCTGCACTGTATCTTCAGGTTTCTCGTTTTGTTTTCAATGGGGAGACAGGTTCTGCCTATGAATGGGCTTCAGAGCAATATCAGTGAGAAAAGCTTTTCTTCCTTGTCTCTGCTTGGATATTTGACCCAGTGATAATAATAAAGTGAATTGGTGTGCTTCTGGCCAAAGAGCAGGTTAACAGGGTCACACCGCATGCCCATAGTTGCTGTTGTATGGGAAGAGCTTTTGCTTAATGCAGTGTTCAGGCTATACTAATTTCTACATTAGTTACCCTGGTGAAACAAGTTCTGAATTGCTCGAAAACTGACATTGCAAGACTCAGAAAACCTGCAGGGTAGACTACTGTAGGCTTCAGGAAAAACTTTAACAATCTTGGCTAAGAAAGCAGCATTTACTGTAGGTCGTAAAAGTAAACACAGATGTAGCAAATCCAATTACTGTGGAATATCAAACATCTGAGTGCAAGATGAAGGAAGTTGTACATGAATGCCTGACAAGAAAACTATTGAACATATTAAATTATGCACCTCTCCCAAAATAGCTAGAGTTTTAAAAAGAATATAGCACAGCAGTCAATCAAGAACAAAAATAAAAGCCTAGTGCACATCAGACTTGGGACGACTCACTCACAAGGATTACTTTGAAAGTGAGAAAATAGCTTTGAACTGCATGCCATGCCCTTGCGCAAATACACATGCATGCAAATTAGAAAGCAACCTCTCAGTAAAAGTGAAGTGATGTGACAGCACCCTCCTCTATAAACCAGGACAAAAGCAGTGGAAATAGAAAAGAGAGCTGGGAGGAATAGCTGAGCCCAGAGCCAGCACCCTGGCAGACAAATGCAAACTGCAGGCTACTGTGCCCTGGCTGCAAGCCTGTTGTGTGCCCACTGTTCTTCTGGAGGGCACAGCTGCAGTCAGGCTTTTCTTCTTGGTGCCTGATGACTCTTACAATGACAGCTGCAGAGGCAGGAGCAGGAAACCTCAGTGGAAGAGAAATGGTAGGGTTAAAAAAAATTCCCCCCCCCAGCTGTGAATTATTATTCTCTCTGGGAGGTTCTTTCCAGATCCTGCACCATGTATTGTTTGTTAATAACATTAAGCAGGTTTGATTCCAGCAATATATTGTAGCAAATGCAATGATTATCTTCACTTTGTTTCTTTAGTTATGCAGAGTTGGTAGTTTTTTTTACTCAAGCCCAAGTGTTTAGATTTACCCCTAACTCAGAAGCTTTGCATTTCAGCTGTGTTGTGGTTTAACCCCAGCCAACAGCCAAGCCCATACAGCCTCTCTCTCACTCCTCCACCAGGAGAATCAGGGAGAGAATTCGAAGGGTAGAAGCTGGAAAACTCCTCCGTTGAGATAAATACAGTTTAAAAGGGAGACTAGAACCTGTGCACACAAGCAAAGCAAAACCATTGGCCCTCTTCTTTGCTGGTCTTAAACACACCAGGCTTTCCTTACTTCAAAGATAATATAAAGTATTTTGTATGTTGGTATTTGTCATAAACATCACACGAAATAATGTTAAACTCATGCTACAATGCTGGAAGGAAAATTCAGTGTCAATTATTCCAAATTAATCCTCAAATTTCCTAATTAATAGTTTGCCACTGATTTCTTCAAAAGCAAGGTACATTTCAAAACATGCCTTAGTATACAATCAAAGGAGTTGTGCTTGAAAAGCGGGGGGATATTCATTGGCTGGGAATAATTTCCAAGGAATCAGTCTGTGATTCCGTGTGAACAGAATCCCCAAACCTTTACCTTGAGAAGGGATGTGAGGATTGAGAGCTATTGAGGTGACAGGAGCCGGTTTGTAGGGAAGAACATAAGGCTGACTTATAAACTAAATACACATGAGATCAGGCTGGCATTCCATAGCAAGCTATCAGGCTTTTTCCCATTATCAAGTTCTAAATGAAAATGGTTGCTCTTCTAGTAATGTTAACTTACAAAAAAATGTGCCATTCAAGATTTTTGCTTTTAAAAAATAAGGTACAGATAATGTCATTCAGTTATTCTTTATCCCTGAGACAAGTCCAGATTTGGAGAAGTATATACTGCCAGCATAGACCTGTATTTACAGGGACCCACTCAGCTAAAACATACATCTTACTGTTTTCCCAGTGAAAGCCTGGCTTCCACCCATATACATTCAGCTTAAATGCTCATAGATAATGGGACTACAACATCTGTTGGTGTTAATGACAAATTCCCAAGCTCTGGTGCCTGTCATCCCTTCTAATAATAAGTAAATTACTTATTAGTCCAATAATTAGTTCAAACAAAGAGGTGATTCTTACAATAAAATTGATTCCAGCTACTCATCTGGCCAAGATCTGTAGTACATGTGGTATTGAGACAAAATCTGGTCCTAAGTGAGGGGAAAAAAGTTGAAATACTAGGATTTTAGACTTGATATTTGTTTAGTCATGTAAAATTTGTGTAGCATCAACATAAAAGCTGGGATTATGAAAGCAGACAAGGGAATTAATCCATGTCAGTTCTATGTATTTTAATGAGATGGTAACTAAACCCTAACTCATGTTGTCTTGGCAGGGTACAATATCTGTGTATAAAATACTCCAAGGATTTTGTAGCGCTTGCTATAAGCACCATGAATTAATTGGAAGGTTGCTCCTTAGCTGCATTTAATGCAAAATTTGAGCCATTTGGCTGAATTATTTTTTTTTTTAGGGTTGTATTGTTTGGTTTTCTTTGGTGGTAAAGCAAGTACTGTGGAAATTGCAATGCTGCCTGTAAGACCAGTGGGGAATATATCGGTCACACACCTCTGTTATCACTGCCTTTTAGCTGAGGATGGGGAGCTCATCCTGACATTTAAAAGAGAAATGGCCATGCTCCAGCACCCAGCCTGAGAACTGTACAGCACTGCAACTCTCCTGTTCTGCTTTCCACGCCCAGGGAGTCAGGTAACAGTTTTGTAGTTTGACCCAGAGACACTCCTTGAATGTTTCAGGAGCAGAAAAAACTATAATTTTTAAATTGATGTACAATTTATTTGATACAAGTATCTAATAAATCATTTTCATAAATTACTGTTGCCCACTAGCTAAGGAAGCATTCCATTTCAGGCAACATATGACTACTTGTAGCACAGAAAACACACAGATGCCTTCTTTTGGATCCAAGTTTTTCAACAGCCTGATTTGTAAATAAGATTTGTGTATTCACACAGTCCTAATATTTTGGCTGGCAGGAAATGCAGTCATCAAGCTGTGAATAGTTTCCCACATTTTCATGCTTTATTTCCAGGGAAAGAACCATGTGTGAGTGACTTGAGGGGAAGGAGTTGCTGAGGCATATAAATACCTCTATTACAATTCTGCTGCTTAGAAGTGATCCTGTGTCTTGGTGCAGTTCTGGGAGTGCTTTCTGTAGGAAACAAATCTAAACAGGACATGCGCAGAGTTGTTCAGGTAGTAACAGAGCCTCCTGTGAGGAGTGAAGGTTGCACATGAGCAGAGGTATTGTTACCAATGGGTAAGGCTTTATAAAGGGAAGGCCTAGTAACATGGCTCCGGCCTGTTACTTAGGCTAAGTAGAAGGGAACTATGAGAGAGTGACTCAGCTGGAATAGGGGTAGAGAGACGTAAGAGACATGAGACATGTGCTGCGGAGACTGCTGCATGTCCACATCATGGTGTATGGTGATTGGTTGACTTGAGCTTGTTGTGCCTTAAAAATATGTAAACTAATAACCAGCTAACTGCTTAAAAAGACCCTGGTTTTGGCGACAGAAAGCACCTGCCTGGGGTCCCTGCGTCACTCATTATCGCAACAGAGGTATGGTAAGTATGTGCACTCCCCTAATGTCATTAAAAGTACTGATCTGGCTTTCCACCTGAGAGCTTTGCAAGCACTGTACAGGACTGCCTGTATCTGGAAGTATGTGATCACACATTGCTGGAGAGGTGCTGCTCTTTAATGGGAGCAGCTTTGGTTAGCTGTGGACTTAATGCTGTAATAACGCATTGATGTGTCATTATCTGCTGTCATAATAGGATGTCTTCTCCCCTGCACTGTCTGTATGTCTCATGTGTTTCAGAGATGAGTTGTGATATCCAGAGGGAAGCATTGTGCTGGGGTTTAAAGTGTGGAATAGGTGTTGGATCTTTTCAGTTAAGTTATTTATACAGCAGAATGGTCAAACTCATTTATAAATTTGACACCTTTAAATAACTAGTTTTAGCTTCAAAATAAACTATTGAAGTGACATATACACAACACATTTCATTTGAGCACATTTTAGAAGTTAAGGTAGTTCACAGAATAGTAAGAGTTGAGTTTTGGCAGGTGCTGAGGAAACCGTAAGCTAAATTTGGGGAGCCTGAGCCTGAGGAGCTAAATTTGGGGAGCCTGAGGAAGAAACTCCTAGTCCAAGAGGTTGGAGCACTAGTCGGGTTTGGGGGTTGTCTTGGTTTTGCACGACAGGTGTCTGCTAGGGAAGGCAGGGAAGCCTCCCTTGGGATGGAGAATGTAAATCCCCTCCCTCCAAATTATTACAATTTTGAAATTAAAGGGCTCTCAGGAAAAGATATGGGAATAGGAATAACAGTTCTTTACTAGCATGTATAATAAAGCAAACAAACAACAACAACAACTACAACACCAACACCAAACAGAACCTGAACCCAGTCCCAGCCTTCCTGGTTGCGGCACTGTCCCTGCGCTGCAGTTCCGCTCACGGCCAGCAGGGGCGCTGGCAGCTCCCGGTGCTCAGGGCAGGTGCGGTGATTCCCACGGGGCTGCAGGGGGCGCTGCGGCGCGGGCTCGGGCATCATGTGGATATGGTGGCTCTGTCCCACATGAAAAGGGATGGAAGACAGGCTTTGCTTCACAAACCCCCGGGGCAGCCAATACTGGTGCCCTCAGCAGGATTCTCGGAAACAGCAAGCTGTGCTGGCAGGATGTCTTGCCAGGCAGGGGTTGAGGGGGCTCCCAGCAGGGAAGGGAGAGCCAAGCTCAGGATCCCAGGCACCGGAGCAGATGGTGACAGATCTCTCTTTTAGTGAGATGGGTGTTAGTAAGGTCTCAGTTTAGTGGCTGCTCTCATGAGCAGAGGCTCACCCCACGGCAGAAGGAGCAGCTCTGGGCTGGGCTCTGGCAGCAGCAGCAGTGAGAATCCCTTTTCCCAAGCAGTGGCTGCAACTGTCCTCCTCCGAAGCAGGGAGAGAGAAAGCCAGGAGCTGCCCTGTAGCCCCTTCTCCCAGCCCAAAATCTCCTGGTGTCTCCGCTCTGTCTCCAGCCATCAGTCCTCCATTAGCAATTCAATGGGAAAAATTCCACAGGTGATAAGAAATGAACAGGAGAGAAAAAAACCAACCCCCAACAGGAGCAAAACTCCTTCTTTTTAAAGTCACATTTGAATGGGGTTCCCCTTTCCCAGGAGAATGTGTCTCACCTCAAGAGGTACTCTGGGCCAGGTCTCTTTCAGCATTGTTGGTTGGGTTCAACATGTAATAGAGACAATTTTAATATTCACAAGGCCAAAGAGTAAAAGATATCTTTTGGCAAGAGGACTCCAAGGATAATTTGGGTTTAACCTGCGGCACAGGAAAGCAGTTTAAACTTGGGTTTGTGTGTTCTTGATGACCAACAGGATTCCTGGTCCCCAAATGTTGAAGACGGACTCCAGGAAAGGCTTCTCATCAGTGAATGCCTGTTAGAGGGAAGTGCTCTTGTTACAGGATGGGTCCACAGGGCCTCCCCACCACCCTCCTACTGCCTGCACAGAGTGCAGATCTTCCAAAGCCTCCAGAGGGGCCCATGCTGTGGAGAGCCTGGCCCATGATCAGTGTAATATATGATTTGGAATAATTCGTGCTTATGTGAAATATACATGTAATAAGTTATGCTTATAAGAAAAATTCTTAAAGTTTTAAAACCCACAAGCCGAAGCCAGAGAGATTGCTTCACAAAATTGCGAAATCACAGCTGGCAGCGACAGAAAGACCTAATTAACAAACTAAAAGATGTGGCTCCACTTGGAGATGGGCCCTTTCCCAGAACAGTTCAGGAAACACCCAAGCAATGAATACACGATAAGTATCTATGATCGAGATAGCAAGAGCCATCAGGGAAATGTATCCCAATACCAAGTTCCCATAACTTGATGATCAGCATTCATGGCTTCCCAAAAACAGTTTTGTCCAGCCCAGCACAAAGAAAGAAGACTACATAAATATGTGAAGCTATGAAAAAAATAGAAAAGACTCTGCCACAGGCAAAAAAAACTGTATAAAAACTACCCGGACAGAGACAGCGTCATGAATAGAGGGGATCCGGAGCGATAGAGTTTGGATCAGTGTTCACCCAGCGCTGATCCCGGGGCTGATGCTGTCCTTTGATTGTGGCTATCAGAGACCGAATCTCGGTTGTGAAATAAAGTCTATTTTTATTAATTATTAATTCAGCTTTATCATTTATTACCTATATCAATCTTGGTGACCCCAACGTGATCTGATTTAGGGGTCCAGGGACCCCCTTCTTTGTTCAGGCAGCGCCCCACTGATTTCAGTGGGCTGAAAAGGTTGGGAAATCCTGTGGAACCAATCAGATCTCGAACAAAAAGGCAGAGCCACAATCAAAGAAGAGATAAAAACGGGACCAGAGCTCTCAGGTAATTCAGACTGACCCAGAGGAAGGGTCTCCAAAGCCATGGCAGTTTTTCTTCACTCATAAAAATCGACGTGCACGAAGAATCCACGCAGGAAAAAGATCGTAAGTACTGCGTGGTTGAGTGAGGTGTGACCAAGCACATGTGTGAGACGTGATACTATCACGAAGAGAGTGCAGACCTCAAGATTGCAGTTCCCCTCTCCTGTGAGGGATGGGGACGGTCAAGGGGGAAGCAGACGAAACTTGGTAAAACTCATATTCACAGGTAAAGCCTGTAACTTGAGGAGTTCGGGAGTCGATCACGGGCAGGATCAAGGAGGGAAGGGACGTTCCCTAGTGTTTGAGAACTGGTAAACCTTTTTGATCCAGGACTTAGTAAGTCCAGGTAGGGAAGAAAATAGAGAGCTCATTGCCAGCCAAAAAACCCACAAATCGGTTCACTGTGGGGCTAGTAGACTGGTAACACTGAACAAAAAGGAGACATAAAAAGACGGTACCAGTTAAAACTTAGGATCCTTTTTGGAACTCAGCACAGAGTGACAGTAAGTAGACTCTAGAAAAATAGTTTGTAGTATTTCTCAGGAAAATGAGGCAAAGAAAAAGTAAAGTTCAGGGAATAATCCAGGATAAACCCGTAAAAGAATGAGGAAACTGTTTACCTGAGATTCTGAGGAACAGCCTGTTGGGGTAGATGTTAGAACATTGAGAAGATTGTCCTGAAAGGAGAAGTAAATCTAAAGAGAAAATGATTCATTATTGCATAGAAATATGGAGAGATAAAAAAATTAGAAACATCTAATCTGGCCCATGTTCGGCACCTTTGAAAGATGAACTTACCAGGCTTTAAATAATTATGTAGACAGTAAGAATTCGCAGGAGAGAGTGCAAAAAAAAAAGATTAGAGGTGTCAGGAGTTTGTTTTTTTTAAATTTAGGTCCCAGAATGTCCAAAAAGCCCTTCAAAGTTCCTGTTATTAAAGATGTAGAAATAGAATCAGAAACTAAGTTTTACTTAGAGAATAGACTACTCATCGAAGAAGCAGCAGCTTAATGGTAGTTCTAGAAATAAGTCTGATTGTGCAAGAATCCCAGGTGGTAGTAAATTTATACAGATTAACCATAGAAGATGAAGATAAAATAGATCCTAAAGCCTGGCATACCCAAGGGGAAGCTGTAAGTCAATTTATGCCGACAAAAAAGACCAATTGGTGGCTGGTCCTAAAGAAGAAGATGTGAGAGCAAGTACCATAGCATTATTAAACTTCTTAAGAGATAAAAGATTAAAAGTATCAAAATCTAAACTACAGCTTACTGAGCCTGAAGTTAAATATCTGACACATTTGTTAACAAAAGGAAAAAAGATATTAGACCCTGAAAGAGTAGCGGGAATTGTTAGCTTTAACAGTAAAAAGGGGTTAAGCTTTAAAGGGGTAAAAAGGGGTAAAAAGGGGTAAAGCTACTCTTAAAAGAGTAGCTTTACCCTCTCCACGGACAAAAAGAGAGATCAGGCAGCTGCTGAGACTTCTAGGGGATTGCGGGCAGTAGATTGAGAGATATAGTGAGAAGGTAAAATTTCTTTATGAAAAACTTACTACTGATAAGTTAAAATGAACAGAAAAGATCCAGAGCAATAAAGTTCAAATCACTGTTCACCCAGCGCCGAGCCCAAGGTTGACGCTGTCCCTTTAATGATAACTATCAGAGACCAAATCTCAGTCGCAAAATAAAATCTATTTTTATTAATTATTAATTCAAATATATCATTTATTACCTATAACAATCAGGGTGGGACTTCCTCTAAGTACCTGCTCACTAAATTTAAGCAGTGCTTAATCCTGCTCCTTGCCATCACTAAACTGATATTCAAAAATGCTTTGCATTGGGATTTTGCTGCCATTTGAGCTGTTTTACATGAAAGCCTATGATTACAGAACTATAGTGTTTTGACACAGTGATAAAAGCCAGGAAATTCACCATCAGTGGTGGTGTTTCTCTTACCTTCACTGAATGACAGTTCTTGTGTAGGCAGTGATTGAGTGGAAATTACAATAGCAGTTAATTTAGAGCCTTCTGCTTTGGTACACATTTTAGCATTCCTTCAAGGAAAAATGTCCATTAAGAGTCATCTGAGTGATATGTATTTAAAAATTGCACTGCTTGGAAAATCTGCTGCAAATATCAACATCAGTATAGGTAAGACTAGGATTTTTAATTTCCCTTGCAGGTTTTGCCATAAAAGAAGTATCCTGAATTCCTTCTCTCTTCTTCCCTAGTTTCATGCTTTCCCTGTTAAAATAATCGCTCAGAAAACTGAAGTTTAGGTAATGTTCTTTACACAATTACTACCAATAGGTTAAATAGGCCATTTTGGCATTGAATTTTTCTCCTAAAAAGCCATTGCATTTTTGTCTATGGTTCATTACTGTTTGCAGTTAACTGGGTGGGAAAAGAAATGGAAAATGCTGATTTATGTTTCATGAATGACAGCTCCCTATTTCTGGTTCCTCCATATTTGTGATTTAAAGCCTGGTTTATTAATAAATAAGTAGAATTTCTCTGTGTGTCTTTGATCATTGATATAATCACACAGAATACTGATTGTTTAAAAGGAGTTTCCAGTTAATCTCTAGCACATGTGCTGTATCACAAGTCGAAGCATCACCTTAAAAGAACTATGCTCAGTGAATAAACACAAAAGAGGCTCACTCTCCTGTTTGGAGTGAATGTACTGTTGGTGAAAGTGATAGGTTTAACACTGATTTGGACTGATCAACTATCAGGACAGACTATGAAATGCCTCCTAAAATAGCTGCTGACAAAATTAAAACAAAATTATTTTTAAAAATTATCCATCTTAATAGCTAGACCTGAAAAAGAATAACTTGGTTTTCTGAAGTCCTGGACTTTCCAGAAATTTTATGGATTTTGGTACCTCTTAAATTCAAGTTATTTCATTAAAAAACTGGGTTTGACCTACTACTTAATTAGGGAAAAAAGTTCCCCTCAAAGCCAACCAACAAAACTGAAAAAATCAACTCCGACTTTCAACACCAGACAGCGCCAGCTCCTTTTTTAGGTTTTTGGTGGTTTCTGAGGATCTGCTTAATGTGAAAACTGGTCATGTAGGCACTGGTTTCCCAGCCTGTCAGCATTTTGACCCAGTTCATGCATAGCAGGTGAATTTAAAGAGAAAACTGTTTGGGATAAGGGACAGTTCCTTCCTCATGTAATGTTCTTCTGTTCTGTGTGTGCTGTGGGAACCCTTGGATTCAGAGGCAGAGCCTTTCCCAAGACTGTGGCATGAGCCCAGCCCAGCCCAGCCTGGCTCGAGGGCCAGCAGCGCTGCCAGGGGGAGCGGGGTGGGTCGAGGCAGGGCGGGGCAGGGCTGGGCTGGGCAGGGTAGGGTAGGGTAGCCGGCAACTCCTGCAGGGAGCCGGGCGTGGCCGGCAGGATCCCCAGGGCAGGGACAGGACTCTCCGGGCTATCGTTGTGGTCCATACATTGAAGAAAGGACTCTTGACAATAAATTCAGAAGACTAATATAATTTATTAAAATGATTCTATAATTCTAGTATTTTTCTATATCTGCTCAGCAGAGAGCATTCTCTATGCTCCTGCTGCTGCTTCGTCCAGGGAATGTGTCTCGAAATGCTTACAATATCAGAAAGATAAAGTCTTTCAGCTCCTTCTCCCACTTTCAAGGAGGAGCAGAGCTATTTTCAATGTCCTTGAAAGAACAGACACAAATATTGTTTACAGAAAGCTTATACAGAGTAAAAGAACAGCAAAAGTATGTTCTTCCATGGGAAAAAGATAAGAAGGCTTACACACAGAGAAACTTACAATATGTTCATAGCAACACCGGGCAGGGACAGCACCGCCCAGGCAGGGAGAACTCCTGCTCCTGCACCGAGCGCTCTCTCACCAGCCCCAACGCCGCTCACCTCCAGCTTCAACTGCTGCCAGCAGAGCTGTGAGGAGGTGGAATTAGTTTGCCAATGTGCAACAACTCAGTCAGAAATAATTCCCATAACTCAGCCCAGCTGTTCGGAGTTTATTTGGAGCTGGTTGCATTAAACCTGGTAGATATATTCCAGGTTAATGAACACCTGAGTTGCAGCATGTCTTGATGTGTGTTCTGGGGGTATATGTACCCCTTTGTTGAATGCTAGTAAACATTTGCTAATGTACTGTTAGTCTTACTTTTGGGATTCATTCACTATACAGCATTTCTGCTTGGAAAAAATGCATTTATATGAAGCTTGGCCCCTTGTGAGGAGAGGCACTTGCTGCTGGGTGAGCACCTGAGCTGTGCGCTGTTGCAAGAGGGGCTGGATACCAGGTCAGAACCCTTGAATAGCATGGAGGAGCACTCAGGTGCAGTAGAGCTGTTTCAGGTATATTTGTCTTGTTTAGTCTCAAGTAAGACTGTTTATTTAGTAGTCCATTTCTCCAGACATCTTCAGGCTAAAGATTTTTATGTGCGGCTTTCAAAACCTTTTTGTTTTTGAAGTATATTGAGTGCTTCTGAAACAGTTTGTCAATTGCTTTTTCTTTATTGCTTATTTAGTTGTAATTAGACTTTCTAATTGTTTTAGTCTAGCAAAATTTTGAGTTGCTTGCCAAGGAGTTTGTGTAGCTGCACAGGGGGATCAGGCTTGCAGAGAGCAGGAGTGCTCTGGAGCTGAACTAAATGCATTGCTTGGTTTTAACTTTAGGCAAAATTCTGGTGAACAGTAGACATTACTGCAGACTAAATATTAGCAGCCTGCTCTGAGTGCACTATGGCAGGTCAGCTTGTTCTGTTCCCAAAGAATATACAGGAGACAAAGGCAGGGGAGAAAAGCAGTATGAACTGAGGCATAAACTTAGCTGCATGGTTGTCACTTGTGAAAGTAAATAATAATTTGTTTAGGGGAAAATTGTGTAGTAAAAATATTTTCATTAATATTTTCTTAATCCTTAGAATTCTTTGCTTTTGTAAAATTATCTACATATTATGTAAGACTGAGGATTTGGAGGAGAATAGAACAAGTCCTTGTCCTTGCTCTGTTTCTGTCTCTACTCAAAATCCTTCATGATCCCTCTTCTCTAGATTCTCCAAACCTTGTATTTATTACATTTCCTATCAGGTTAAACCACAGCAGCCATGGTGTTATAAATAAGAACGTGATCCAGATGAATTAATAATTGATAAAGCCAAATTAATAGGAAAAAAAGATAAATTTTATTTCGCAACCGAGATTCGGCCGCGATAGCCACGATCGAAAAAACGGAATAGCACCGAGCCCGGGAGTCGGCACGGGTGAACATGGACTCAATACCCCTCTCGTATTGAGTCCCCTCCTGTTCGCCGATGCAGTCCTGGGCCGAGTTGGCTATATATGGTTTATTTGGCCGCCGGCAACAGTCTATTCATCCCTTTCAGTCCTTCGTGTGTAAGTGTTCTTTCTTTTCTTCGTCTGAAACTGGACAAAGAACTTCAGGGAAGCGATGAATGTGGAGGGTGGCTTTCCCGGACTGCAATGAGCGCCGTGAACGGTTTTCCCAGATCGCGATGAATATTGTGAATCAGTTTTCCAGACCTCACGATTTGGATGTAGGAATTTGATGGCTGGCTTATCTTGTTCGGAGGCTGGTGATGGGCGTTAACGTCTCCCAGGTGTTCGGCNACTGGACAAAGAACTTCAGGGAAGCGATGAATGTGGAGGGTGGCTTTCCCGGACTGCAATGAGCGCCGTGAACGGTTTTCCCAGATCGCGATGAATATTGTGAATCAGTTTTCCAGACCTCACGATTTGGATGTAGGAATTTGATGGCTGGCTTATCTTGTTCGGAGGCTGGTGATGGGCGTTAACGTCTCCCAGGTGTTCGGCGATATCTTGTCCGGAGATATCCATCTTGAATCCATGCCAGGGCATATCTGGATATCAGGAGAGAACGGCCCATCCCCACCCAAAGTCCCTTCCTTTTATTCTATTAATAAGGCATTTTCTGTGGTCTGCCAGCTGTGGCTGGAGTTGAATTCCTCTGAGTCAGATTGGGTTAGTCTCTTGAATTTTATATTCTATTTCCCCAAAACCGTATAATATCTTTATAACAGTTTATTAAACATAACAGATTAACTTTCCAGCCTGAATTACCTCCTATATCTATGATAATGGTAATGCAGTTGAAAGATAGAAAAGAGACCCTTCATTAACAGTGTTCAAATTGAACTGATTAATTTCAATTAAAATAACAGTGAAGGTGGAATGACTTGCATTTCTTCTTTTACTTCATTTTCCAGCTTAAATGGCTACTGCTTGGGAATCAGGGGAATCTCTCTGGCAATGTGCTGAAACAGTTAAAAGCAAATTGTATGCATTTTGTTCAGCCCAACAGTCTGGAGGTTTAGAAGATAAGAAGCACTTCTCAGCATGAATGAACTGTGAAATGTATTAGAGAATGAAGGTTTTGATGAGAAGTTACATGAAAAATCCACCCAAACTTCCATTTTAAAATATACCACAATGTTTATTCTTATTTTTTGAATTTCAGATGGTTGTACTGAACACATCTTTTAAAGATATTTTAATGACAGTTGACATCTGAACCCTCCCCTCCAACTGTGTAAGGAAAAATAATCTCTTCTTGAGTTTTCCTTGCTGCAGATGAAATAACCCTTGAATATTCTCAGCCAAATGTCTTTCCAGAGTGATACAAGGTTTTGCCTCCTAGATGGTTGGTCTGAGCTGAAGAAAGCTTTCCTGCAGATGGCATTGCAAATGCTGCAGCAGTCGTCACCAAGCAAACTTATTTCTTGGTTCCTCGGAGGGTGAGAAGTGCTCCTTATTGTCCAGAGATGAATAGAACATCATTTTTCTGGCCAAGGTGCATATGACACAGAAACTGCAGGTAGATGGACTGCTGCCTGTGTGTGTATTGGGGGTTGGTTGATTTTGATGGAGTTTTTTTTTTGCGTGGTTGGTTTTTGTTTTTTCTTTCTTTCTTTCCTGTTCTCTCCTTATCACCTGTAGAATTTCTTCCCATTGAGTTACTAACAAAGGGAACTGATGGCTTGAGATAGCGGGGAGAGGAAACTCTTTGGTTTTTGTGAGTTTCTCTCAGGGTGGAGGGGGGGGGGGTGGGGCGCGGGCAGAGATACTGGGAGATTCAGGCTGGGGGCAGTCTCTTGGCACCAGAGGGGAGACAGGCTGTGGAGAGAATTTTGCCAGCACTGCGAGACTCTGTCCCTACTGCCTTCACCTACCACCACTGGNCAGCCGCCATCACCCCGCGCTGCCCGAGCCCGCGCCGCAGCGCCCCCTGCAGCCCCGTGGGGATCACCGCACCTGCCCTGAGCACCGGGAGCTGCCAGCGCCCCTGCTGGCCGTGAGCGGAACTGCAGCGCAGGGACAGCGCCGCAGCCGAGCGGCGTCACTGGGTTCGGCTTCTGTTGGTTGGTAATGTTGTAGTTGTTGTTGTTTGTTTGTTTCATCATATATGCTAGCAAAGAACTGTTATTCCTATTCCCATATCTTTGCCTGACAGCCCCTTAATTTCAAAATTCTTATAATTTGGAGGGAGGGGATTTATATTCTCCATTCCAAGGGAGGCTTCCCTGCCTTCCCTAGCAGACACCCGTCTTGTAAACCAAGACAGTGTGTTTGTATGAGTCTGAAAAGCATTTGTTCTAGGAAGTGTGTGAAATAAGTTATATGAGGAAATGAATTGAAATTCTGGTAAATTATATGTGAACATAACCAAAAATGGTTCTCTTGAAGCACTGAGACTGATAAAGTTCAACTGACTATCATGAATGAAAGTCACAAAATGTAGGTTTTCAATTCCAATATCTTTCACAAGCCTAGTACCATTTATGTGTAATAGAAAACGAAATAATTCAGCTTTCATGCACATACAGTAGAACTCCTCTGAGTATACTGTGGTCCATATGTGTTGTCAGAAATCATTTAAAAATATAAACTATAACAAAAAGGAAATTAACAAAAAGAAATAAACCCCAAGACAAGTGATGCAAATGGTAGCATTATTCACCCCTGACTAGGGTTATTAAACTTTTTATCTCAATTAATGATTTTTTTCACTTTCATGCTTCCAATTCTCTCCCCTGTCCCACTGAGGGGGAGCAAGGGAGCAGCTTCATGGGGCTGAGCTGCTTGCTGCAATTAATCCATGACAGCAGGTGACTGCCAGCTTCATCAATGACTGCCAGCATTTTTACTTTTGTAATGTGGAGCATCTCTCAGAGCACACTTAGGATGCGGGAAAGTAGCACCTGTAATTTTTTGTGTGTCTTTTAGTTGAGCTGGGAAATGCACTGCATGCATCAATGCTCATTACATATTGGGCAGGATGGGAGCACAAAACCCATGCTTGTGGTCTTCACCTGGCAAAAATGCTTCCCTCTGCAACACTAGTTTCTTGATCACTGCCTGTACAGTGCGGTTCCTGAGGGCTGTGATGAATGTGTGTGCACAGGGCCTGGCTCGCTGCTACAGAGTGTCAGCTGATGGTCATGCCATAGGAACTGCTGGTTTCTGTTCCTACAGCAATTAACCAAAAGACCCTGTGAGGCAGCAATGTAGTATCAGAAAAGCTGTGAAGGAAAACACAGTTTTCAGTGAAGGAAGACGGGAAGGAAAATGCCCAAATTCCATCAATGTTCTGTGCAGAGTTGGGGGGGGATTGGTTTCAGTGACCTGACAGCTGTCTTAAAATCTGTCTTGTATTTGATTTAATGATTTGATAAACATGGTTTTTTATTAAATGGCTTAATCTGAATGAAAGTATCAAAACCTCTTCTACATATAATGTACCAGATTGCTTAGTGACTGCAGATACAGGAGTCTCACAGGGCAAATGTAAGTGCAGGGATAGTGCAGCTAGCAGCTCTGGCTGGAGACGCAATACAGGTGTGCTCTTTGTGCCTGCTCTGAGGATAAATCAAAGACTTTTAATCTCTAGAGCTTTTACTTATGTTTTTTCCTAGCAGTTTCCTCAAAAGATGCAACTTTCTTTATTTAATGTACATTTTATACAAACTTGATTAGAAGGCATATCAAAGCTTATTCTGCTGTAGCAATGAATGGAAGCATTCCAAAATCCCAATTCATCTGTTGTCAGAAGTAGCAAACAACCTGATTTCTCATTTAAGTGCCGTCAAATAATTCAGCATTCAAATTAATCATAGACCTCAGGAAAACCGATAATACAATTATGCATGAAATAAAGGATGGCTTTTGTTCAAATAAGCCTACTCATTTCTAGTATATTCTGATTCAGCAAATCTTTAATATGCAGTTAGCCTGACTAGGAAGATTGCTCACAGGAATGCATTGATGGCGAAAGTGCAGTACCTGTGTCCTCAGGCTGATGTTCTTGCTTGGTTTTTCCTTTATGACACAGATAAAGAACTGCAGAAGTATCATGCAGGTAATAAAGAACTGAAGCATCTAAAAATAAAGAAGCAACTAAGTCTAAGATGTGCAATTGACAGTTGAGATCTGCAGAGAGAAACTGCAAGTTCTTGTTCCATCAGTGTGAAGCTGTAGCTATGGAATTTTACCCCTAAAAACTCAAGTGTAGATCAGCTTGATGACATAAAGGATCAGAAAAGAGATCACTCAGACTGGGGCTCCAGTATTTCATTATAGCTGCGGGGACCATATAACTAGTACTTAGTAGATGAAAGCTTTTAATTATACTCATGTCTTCACACCTGCTGGAAGTTATAGCATCTTGTCTCATTTGGGGTTTTGTGCCTTTCTTGTGGTAAACTGAAGTCCATTCTCATTTAGTGAAGGTTTTAGCAATAGCTCTGTACAGTGTGAAGATCAGTTCAAGAGTAATGAAGTTTTTGCATGAATAAGTGATTGTCAGGATTGATGTCTGAGCTGCTTGAGGACAAAAGTGACTTGTCTGATGTTGCTTGTGAGGTGAGTAGGCAAACTGGGAGCAAAACCTGTATCTAATACCTACATATCTGTATCAGTCTTTCTTTTCTCATTTTGTCTCTCATTTATTTTTCCTTTGGCAAAATCCAAACTAAACCTTCTCAACCCAATCCTATTAAGAAATCCAGTTAATGCTACAACTTGCAGGGCACTATTATCATGTTGACTTTTAATCATGCTACTGTGAGAGTGTTTTTCCTGAGCCCTGAGTGTTACAGAATAATTAGCTTGAACATGCTGAGGCAGAAAACTTTTCTTAAAAAAACAAAAAAACTCTTCAAAGTATTGTATATTTACTAGCTGCTTATAAGATGTGGTACGAAAAAAAGATAAGTGAGCTATCCAGACTGGACAGGTGAGCTTAATGTTGACTTTTTTGTAGCGGTCCTCCATGAGTCGAACAGATTGTCTTGTGTAAGAAAGTGCAAGGGGACTGAGAAAAGTAGCTGAAGGACTCCAAAATTGAGCCTCCTTTGTAAAAGGACTGACCACGGCTTTCAGGGATCTCTGAAGGTTTGTGTAATTGCTTCTTATGGCTGTGTCTTAGTTATGAAATGCTTTCTTTTAATTAAACCATCATTTGTCTGGTAAGTACCACTTTTACTTGGTTTTTAATTAGGGGAAAAAACTGTGCTGTGAATCAGTGCTGTGGACTGCTGATCATTCAGAGGATACCAAGTGAAGAATAAAGAACTGTACAAACAGANTAGATTCCTACTACTACTGCTACATACCTAGTTCACACCTGTGTTCTCCAACTCATCCCAAAGCCTTAGCAATTTTTTCCCTGGGACAAAGGTTAAAAGCAGTGTCTGACTGGGGGTCAGGGCTCCCTAATACAGGCAGGGAAATATTCCCTGTGCCCTGGATTCCAACAAGAATGTCAAACCTTGTGAGTGTTCCTTAATTAGCCTCTTCCCCAGACCTCATTTCTACACTTGGGTTTTGCTGTAGTTGTCATGGCTATAATGTTTATTGACACTGCTGGGATGAAAAAGTAGCAAAATTTTCATCTAAAGTCCCCTGTAAAATAGGAGTTGGGAGGTACAGAATGGATTGGAGAGGTGGGGTGATGGGGGAAAGGTCTGGAAAAGTCCTTTCTTCAAGAGTCACCCTGCCTTGCAGAGCAGAGCCCAAGGACTGCAAAGGCTGTCCTGGCCATGCTGCCTCTGCTGTCACTGTTACTGAGTGTCCTGAGCCTCAGGAGGGAGGAACTCCCTTGCAGAACTGGTATTTTCACTTTTGAACATTTTAAGTGTAAATTTTGTTCCACAGTATTTCATTTTTGTAAGACAGTAGAAGTTATTCCCTTTTTAAGGGATAGAGAATAGAATTAATATGTTGAATCATCAGAAACTTGGGACAGATTCCCTTAGAATGATGGCCTCATCAGGTAGAATCAGGGGCTACCAGGAGCCTGCACTTGTCTCCTCAGTCTCTCAACAGAAGCAAAAGGACACAATGCCAGTTTTGCCCTTACAGTTCCCATCCCCCATCCAAACTGCCTGGATTTAGCCACAAATTTTAGCTTTTCTTTACGCTACAAATGCATGGACCAGTGTGAGCTATGACTCACTGGGGGCAGGGAACGTGTGGCAGCAAAAACCACATGTATACGAGACTTAGGGATCTAAAGGGGCTGGGTGCTTTGGAAAAAATTTGTTGCTTGTGAAGTACCAATTCTCTCTGACTTTTTTTTCATTATTTCTGCTGTCCTTTTCACAAAAGGGGACTCTTCTCAGCCCCAAAAGCCTGCTCTGGGCTTTTGTTGCAGATAATGAAAAGTTGGTGGAGGGTTTTTTTAGTTAGCTAAATGACCACCATGCCAATTTGCAGAAAACTGTTGTCATTACATGATTATATAAACTGTGTAGCTTTTCTGCTATTTTTTTAAGTTTCATTCCCTTACTGAATTACTATAGCGACACTTAATATTGTCTAAGCCAAGGCCTTTTTATTTTATATTATTACAAGTCCTTAAACCAAAGTATATATAGATAAATTCACTATAAAACAGTGAACAAGTTCTTTGAAGTTGTGAGTTATGAGAGTGTGTTTGAGAGATTTACATTGCTTTTTGTTTTTAAATGAGACATGGAAAATTGATAAACATAAAGACATCAAGCTGTTTGACTCCAATTTGTTTAGAATGATTTATGTGCACTTCTCATATCAGTGCATCAAACTGGCTTATGAAGTAGAAGGCAGAACCACTTGATTTCAAAAAACCTCCATGATCTTTCCAGAGTGTTTATGAGCCTAAATAACTAGTGTCATTGTGCAGGGTAACTCATGAGGTGTTGAAGTCAGTAGAAGGTTGCTTGTTGACTCAAGCATGTTTTAGATCCAACACTGGAACAGGCTGATTCAATGGGTTGTGGAGTCTGTGTTGGAAATAGCCCAAGCCTGACTCTAAGCTACCCTGCTGTAGTTAACCCAGCTCTGAACAGTGGTTTCCATCATCTTCCTAACATCAGCTGGTTTCTGATATTCTGTAAGAAAAAAAAAAGATATTAATGTCTCAATCATACACTAAAAGAATGAGGACATGAAATTGCAAAATTAAGTATTTAACAGAAGAAGGAGAACTTAAAGTGAATGTTACATTTTTCTGTGAATAAATCAGGCTTTTCTGATATAGTCTGACTTCATGATTGTTCTAGCAGGGGGTAAAGGAGTTTACAAACTTCTGTTATTCTGTGTGCTGCCTATAATGGGGAATGACATTTGCCTTCTCTGCATGTGATTAGTTTCCGTTGGACACATAGTCCAACATCCTGGTTTCATCTGTGACATCCTGGTTTCAACTGTGCTTGTTTATGATAGATTAAATGCTGGCTCTCTCATTACCAGATAATAACTTGGATTTACCATCTGTGAAATAAGACAGTCTTACCCCAGTTGTCACTGGCTGGGGGAGCTCTTTGTCTGCTTTCACAGCTGGTTGTAATCCATGTTCTTGCTAATAATATCAGCAAAGAGATCAAGCACAGAAATATTCTGGCTCAGACTTTGCCAAGTAGTGAGGTTCTTTGCAAAACTTACTAGTGCCATCTTCAACAACATGGAAGATTTATGTTTACTGCTGTAAAACTTCTAAAGTCAGACATAAGCTGAAGTGTAGGTGTGTGTTATGATCCCCTCAGAGTTGGGCTTCTGTGGGCAGAGGCTCTCATATGATGGTGTTTGCAACAGGTCTCTCACTTCCGGGCCTTCTGGGTTCAATTGGAAACATTTGAACATCCCAACATTTATTCTCAGCGTGTAGAGCATTATAAGAAGCAATTCTCTTCTTAAAGAAGGTGACATCTATGTCCTCCCAGAGGTACTAGGGGAAAGGGTGTTAATGTGCTGTTGAAAGTACCCTGCACGGGAGTCAGCCCTCAGCCATGCAACCTTCAGCTCCAGCTTACTACTCATGGGGAGAAAAAGCCTAAATTGAAATATTTTTCCTTGTTTGCCTCACAGTGAGCCTGGGCTTATTCCCTCTCACATGATGGTATGTAAAAAGTCTGCACATCTGCACTGGAATCTGGGCAGGTTTAGGGTAGGTAGGATTGAATCTAGAGGATTTCTAGACAAGCAAAACTATGTTGCCTGAATCACTGGAATTATTTTATTTTTAAGATTCCCTGTCCTTCTCTCTGTCATGTCATGCACAAATTAGTCCTTCAGAGAGTAATTTGAAAACAGTGACTGTGTGTGACAAGAAGGTACCGTGTGAAATGTGTGGTAGTTTTGTTTCCAGTTAATTAGAAACTTGAGATCTCTCATTACTAATAAAGCTTCAGGTTTCTGTTCTTTGAAGCAGACAAATTTCTAATTAGGCATAATTATTGAGAAGAGCTCCTTGGCTGGATCCGTTAGCTTCCTCTCCTCTTTGGGTTTTTTCCCCCCTCTCCTTTTCCTCATGTCTTGGCCTGAAGACAGTACAATATATAGCAAACCTCCAACAATTACCTGAATGGCAGACATTTAATAGCTTCATAATGTATCTGAGTGAAGGTTATTAAATCTGCTGTACTAAGCTTTTCAGCTACAGCTGCTTTATTCTCTGTCTACATAGAACTTCAAAAAATTCTCTGTGCAAAAGAAGCATTACTTTCCAAGTACATGTTAATTAATTGTCCATTTGTATTGATGCTGGACATAATTTGTGAAAAATTCTTACAAAGTGCCTGCCCTTGAATGGTTTTCTGGGTAGACCACAAAATGCAAATGCCTCCTTATTGTTACACATGCCTTTCCCTGTGTCACTTTAAAATTACAGCTTTCTCCTGAGCAGTGAGAAATTATGCATTTCAAGTTACTCGCGCAAAGCATTTTCCATGGGGACCTTACTCACTAATTCCCTGAGCAGCCTGAGATTTGCTCGCCTCATGTCCAGAGCTGAGGTTTTTCTGGCACTTTTCCTCCTGTCACCAGAGATTTTAAACTTGATGGGTCTGTGCTCACCATGGCTGAGTCAGCTCCCGTCTCCACTCTGCTTGCAAGATCCACTCTGTTGACAAGGAGGGCATGTTTCCAGTCAGCTCCCTTAGGACCTGTTCCATAAAGTTGTCTTCCAGGTTTTTTAGCAGTCTCCTGGCCCAGATTGTACTAGCTCTGTGATGCTCTCAGTTAATTTCTGGAAAGTAAGTCAGAATGGCTTTGTGGATGTTTGCTTGGGTAAAAGCAAAAGGTCTCAAGAGCTGCCTGTAAGGTTTAATGAGCTGCAGTTTGCTGTGACTTGCTCAGTGTTGAGTCCAAGTGTGATCATTGTTCAGCAGAATTTCAAATGGACTTAGGAAAATTATTCCTTGAAATGAAATCCTGCTGGGAGAACCTGCTGCTGGCATGTGCTCTATATTTGACACCCTGGTGTCACCTGAAGGGGGAACAGAATTGCTTGTGATGCATAACTGCAGATTTAGACAAAAAGTACCTGGTGTTAGGGTATACTCCTCATATCTGCAGAAGTATTTGCATTTAGATAAATGCTTTAGATCTATCCTGGGTCTTGAGATGCTTATAAGGCCATTTTTAACTTTTTCTCTGTCTTTGAAATGCATTTTCCCTTAAGGTTGGTTCAGTCAATTGACACATTTCTTGAAACAAAAGCAGGCATCTCTAGGTAAGATTAGGCAATAAGCAACATAGCTTTGGCTGGCATATGTGGCATGGATAAACAGGCTTTTATCTGATGTTTCTCTTCTTGTTAGTCTTGATTTATCACTCAGTTTTCACTGTTTCCTTCTGTCAGGGTTTCGGTTTGAACTGGGTGGAAACACCAATTTTGGTTTGCCAATTTTAGAGTTCCCCAATTTTGAAATTTTTCCAATCACTGCACCCTCTTGCTGCTGTGAGATAGGATTAGGATGAAGGCAAAGCAGGCTGTAAAACTTCAGGAAAGTATAAAGTTTATTAAGAATAACTAAGAGAAAGAAAAAAAAGTAAGAATAAAAACAAACCCTTCAGAACACTTCTCCTCCCCCTGCAAGCATTCCTTTCCCACTGACAATGTAAAGAAACAAAACCTAAAATTTCCAGTCAGTTTACCACCTTTGAAATAGTCTTTCTTCAGTTCACTTAGGGAGAGAAGTCCCTCTTGTTAATGTTATGGAGACTTCTCCACAAGGAAAAAACAGTTCTCTCGTGGCTCTCAATGTCTTCACAAAATGGCCACCGCCTGGGGAAACCTGCACCTCCCATTTCCACAACCTTCCCGGGGCTGTGTTTATGGGCCATGTCAACTTTGGAGTTACTGTTTTAAAGATGAGCTGTTCAAAAGAACAAAGGTTCTCATTATCTATCTCAAAAGATTATCCCTGGGAACAGAGATCTTCTTCACTCCTGGGGGCACAGGATCTCATCACTTCTCTCTCTGTTCAACTTCTCATGGAATCACAGCTGTTATAAATTGAGGCGAATAATTTTGATTCAGCCTTTTTGTCCAATTAATAAATTTATTAATTAAGAGCAAGCTAGTAACAAAAGTGAAACAGCGCTAGGTAGGGCCAAGGAAACTCGCTCTCCGTAACGGCCTACAAAATCCCTCCCCCGCANAGGGAAAAAGAGTCTTTTCTCCATAGCTCACAAGAGGCTTTCAGCTCCAAAATCAAGGCATCTGCTCATCCCTCCCATCTGGGGCATAACTTCTTCTTCACTGACCTTGATGTCTCATGTGCTCCTTTACATTGCTTTCATCTGGTGTCTTTTTCTCCCTGGAGGGAGGATTGGAGCACTGAAGGGGTTAACATCTCGCCCAGGGCCTGTAGATGTTCATGTGACCGCTGTGGTGGAACTGTGGCTGCAGGGGCCACTCTGGTCTCAGCTGCATGATCTCAGCAGCAGCTTCCCTTCTGTAGCGGGGAAAAAAAATCCCCCGCGCCGTCTGGGGGGCCCGGCAGGCTCGGCTGGGCCCCGGCCTGGCGGGGGAGGTGGTGTGGAAAATCAGCCCGATGTTAACAAGGCTGGCTCCTTTCGGCCCCTGCGGCACACTCCCTTCCCCACCTCTCTCCCTGCCTGGCAACCATGGAAAGGGTGCCGGCAGGCGGTCCAGGGGGGAAGGGGCACAGCCCCTGGCAGGGTCTCTGGGCCCGGCCCGGCCGAGAAGGGCCAGGCGGGCTCCGCAGATCCTACCTCACTGCCGCCCAGCAAGGAAAGAGGAAGTTCCCGGCTTCTTTCCGACTAACACGTGTATTTCACAGAGGCATGTACAATGTTCATCACTTCTGTGAAACACTCCCATCCCAAACTACAACACCTTATTTCTTTTGTCTTGGTTTTTTTCTCCCTTTGTGTATTCTTCTGCCTTGTGTTCTGCGGCTGTCTAAAGGGTAAGACTACTCAGCAAGGAACAAGGAATGGTGAAGTTCTCAAATCAGTGATTTTGAACAAAAGGAAAACAGAATTCAGTGAATAAGTAATTGAAAACAATATTAAACAGTATTGTAATTAGGAAAAAAATGAAGGCAAACATGTTTATGAACCTGAGCCTGAATAACTTGAACTTAGGTGTTCAGAAAGAAGGCAGAGTACCAAACTAAGTTGCTTCAAAAACTCAGGAAACCTAACCTCTGTCCCTGGCTTTCCTTCAGGGCTCTGAGAAACATTGTTTTGCTTTCTTTCATTTTTTCTTACTAGAATTTTCTTTGTCAAGTATTCCAAAACTGTAGGTGAAGGTTATATAATAGTAGTAGTAGTAATTATGTCCTGCGTGGCATTTACCTAAAATGAATTTCTACCAAAACAATTTGCCCATTTGCTTTCTTTTCCTGCTATTTGCTTATTACAAAGGTTGTGTGACACTTTCTCTCCTTTCCTAATAATTTGATACATTTTATTGTACTGTGCAATTTAAACCTCATTTAAGCAATGTACTGTACAAACCATATCATCCAGAATTGGAAAAAATCTGCAGACATACTACAAAAGTGCAGTTCTCAGGACTTAGTTCCATTTTGCTATAGCTGTGAAATGGAGAGCTTTGCTTCTCCATAAATAATCCAATACTGTAAGAAGCCCCAATTGCAGTGGCAGTTCCTAAAACAGCTAGTGAATATTTCCTGCTGATCACATAGATGTTAAAACAGATTTTCATGGCTTGATTTATAAGCAGAAACTGAAGCAAAACCAGCTTATGAGTTTTTTCCCTTCCTTAATCCTAGGAAGGAAAGTAGGCAGAGAGCTGAACTGATAACTTAGAAAAAATTTCCTATGAAAGGGCATTTAGCACTCTTTCTCTGTTTAGCACTCTTTTCTCTGCCTGGTTTTCAGGCAGAACTGAAGAGCTGCTATTCTTACACTCCTTGAATACATCAGGCTTTAATATTTGAGCTAAGACCCAGCAATAGGCAAATAAAAAAGGTGTGACTGAAGGGTTCCTGTAACTGCCCTTTGCCTTTGCTGATTTTTGCTGTGTATTGAGCACATGCTCTGTTGGTAGAGCAGGGTCTTGGAGGAACTTTCTAAGATGCTTCCAAATAGTGCATTCTGAATGTTTTGATACACAAGGCTTACTCTGCACAGAGATTTATGCTGCCAGGCCTTGCCTTGATCTGAGCCAGTTCATCACTAGTTTAATATTATCTTCCGACTACTACTTAAAATTACCCATCATCTGTGTAATTGCAGCTGGCTCTGGGCAAACCTGCCAGCAGCTGAGTCCCTCCAGCTTTCCTTGGCTATGCAATGTGGGTCACCTCTGGAGTGTGCTTGAGACTGCAGCAGTCACAGTAGATGTGTCTTGCTGGGTCTTACCTTTCCCACATTTTTCTGCAATTACAATTAGCTGGAAAGCAGAGGCTGGGAGGAGAAGTTAATGAAATGGGAACATGCAGCTTCTAATTAATTGTATCTAAGATAGTTGGTTAATTACAGAAACTTGTTAATTCCCCATTACTGGAACTACCTTCCCTTATGGCATTTTTGGTCCTGATTTCTTTATTAAAATGGAAATGTTGGTATGTGCCTTTCTTAAGTCACAGCAAACCCACAAGATAATGTGCCCAGCAGCTGATGTCTTACTGAGCACCATTACATAAAGGGGACCCCAGACTGGGGCCTCTCTGGAACGCAGTGAGCTGAAAATGTATTTATTTCCTATCTGTTGGCAGAGCAGACAGAACTACTTTTCAAGGAACTTGTTTTAAAATCATGTCAATGAGACCTGGGGAAGGGATCTAGTTTGATCCCAAATGGCTTCCTGGAACACAAGTGTCCTTGTCAGCATGTGAGGAAATAGGCAGTGAGTTGCTGAGCTCTGAGAGGCTGAAATTTATATGAAGAGATTGTTAATACTTTGTGACATATAGTTGTTTTCTAGAGCTAAGACTTACACTGATACCAATACTTGTTTGATGGCTTCAGTTTGGCCTGTTGTGTGTTTCACACTGAGCTTTGCTCTGTGAGCGCCTCATGCTGTAACTTCCCAGTGTTGCACAGCACTGAGCACACTGGGGGGGAGATCTCTCCGAGGCAGCACCGTTACCTGCCTGAGACAGGGGAGCAAAGCCACAGCTCAGGGCAGGTGGGGCCCTGAAAACACCAGGGCATTTTGGTGTCTGACTTGGCTGCCATTTCGTAACTTCTCACCCAGCACAGCAAACAGGTTCCTGGAGGCTTGGGCTCACATACATCTTTCCTTTCTTTTTGTGACTCCCTGTCAGGAACAAGAAAGGGCTGACACCAACCACATATTAGTTATTGCTTCACACAAGGAACAGCATTTGTGTGAGTCACCTAGCAGTAATTGAGGAGTACCATAACGGTGGTGACACAGAAACACCTCAGCCAGGCAAGAACAACAACAAAAAAAAGGACAATTCCAGTATCCAAGTGGTGTTGACTTAGATATGGCCAAGAGAAAAGGAAAGGTGATAGAAATAAATAAAGAAATAAAGGTGACCAGCAAAGCCAAACTATTAGGGGTTTTATGGCTAGTCAGGCAGAATACAGGTGTGCAGAAAAGGACTTCCCATACCTCCCATCCAGGTCATATATTGCCAGCTTTGTGTGTCTGCAGCCAGCCAGCCCGCAGCAAGTTGCAGTGTGCCTGTGATGCCCTGGTGATTCATTTGTGTGTCTGATACAGAGTGTGGTGAGTTGATCCTGCTTTGCTGCTGCATGGATATGCAGGTGGGACTCTGCATCCTTTCTCTCCAGCACACTAAGCAAGAGCTGGATTGGAGAAATTGGTCTCATGAAGGCTCCAGCTCAGCCTTTGTAATTCAACATGATCCAAGGTGCAGCTTTACTTTCAAGTACAGCCCCAGTTTAAGATTTGTCAGTTTAGCTTTTGTTAGCAAAAAAAAAAAGCTTGTCAGCCTTGTGGCTCAGTTAATTCCCCTCTTGCAGTACTTTGGAGTTATAGCAGAGACCAAAGCAAAGTCAGTTGAATGTCTGTGCAGTTAACATCACCGTAAACAAGTAATAACCAGAACCCTCAGCCGACACTTAAAGTTTAAGGCTGTTGTATGGCATTTCCAAGTCTATGTGCTGTCTAATTCCCCCTCCGAGCACAATTACTGTATAAACTGAACAGAATGTATTGAATAAATATGCCAACTTCACCTTCTTGCTCTAGAGTTGTAATAGTGAAATTTTAGTAGATTTGAGATTATGTTGATTGAGAAGATGCTATTTCATTCTTAATTGACTCTCATAGCACTCTTTTGTGATTCAGGAAGATATATATGTATATATCTTCCACCGGAAAATAGTTTATACCCAGGTTTGAAGAAACCTAAGTATTAATGCTTACTGATGGTTATATCCTAACAACAACAGACTGCCTACTTGGTATCCAGGAGAAACACACAGGAATTGGGTACAGGTTTTTCTACATGTTAGCACAGAATATTGCAGCTTTGCAACCTGGGCAACAAACTGGAAAATTCCTTCCTGTTTAGATCAGTTATTTTAGCAGAATCCATGCCAGTTTGCCCATATCAAGTGGTTTTTCACTTTCCTGTTTTGATGATATTGGAGCTAGCAACTGAAACAGGGTTAGTGCACTTTGTGGAACTAGATGATTTCAGAGGCTTGCAAATAGTTTTCTGGCTCACAAAGCTTCACATATTCACAAATATTTTTATGAATGTTTTCCAGAAAACCTCCCATAATCGTGATGTATGAGATTTTCATGATGCCTAAAGATTCAGATGCATTTTTCTTCTAATCTAAAAGCAATCCCTCTTGTAAGCAGTCCATACAGCTGAAATGGTCAAAGTAGGCAGAAAGACTTTAATGCTGCCAGCTGAGCCTCTGTTCCAGTTTGGTTGTAGGCAATAGCCAGTCTGTAAAGGCCACCCCTGACAGTCAAATATTGCACTAAGCAGTGGGAATGGAGGGCAGCAAATATAGTGTTTTCCCAGCATAATTCATCCAACTTCCCTTAAGTAAACTAAACCTTTATATAGTAGCTCAAATGCTTACATTTGCATCACCTAAGTGCTGTTGTTCTCTCTAAGAAGCCTAAACTGTCAGAATGATTTCGTAATTTGCCACAAAATATAGAGAATTTTTGCCTGCCTTCATTTCCCAAATGTTAGCCTGCATGCTTTTCTTCTGCAGGGAAGCATCATTCAATTCTCAGGGCCCGATGAAAATGGGATCCTGCTCTGTAGTTTGTTATTGAGTAGAGGGTTGTTTGGATGTGTGCCATCTTTTTTTGTCTCTAGAAATAGCAGAGGTATATCTAGAGATATATCTCTAGAATTCATATCAATACTTTTGTTCAAAATGTACCTGGAAGGTAATCCTAATAGAAACCAAGTGTATTGTAGTGCATGTTTTCCTGATGACTAGCAAGAGTTAATAGGAATTAGCTACTTGCTGTGAATGTAAAATGCTTAAAGATAGAGAAATCTCAAGCCAAGGATTCTTCAATGTACTGAAGAGTGTTTAATGTTTTACATTAACTAAACTGTTATCTCCAATACCTCCAGACATAATTTGGCATCATTGCTAGATTTTGGGTTTTTTCTTTGCCTGAAAGCACTCTGAACAGAAAAAGTACCGACAAGTGAAATACCCTTTCATTTCATCTAGGTGTATTGCCCTCCAGGCCTGAGCAAGGGTGTATTTGAGCAGCAGCAAAGCATGCACTGATACATAGTTTAATAATGGCAATTAAGCTTTGCACTTTTTTCATGAGAATGTAATTTGTGATTAATAAGCTGTAGTTTACTTAAATTGCAGAGAAGGCAGGTAAAGTAGTGTCCTCTGTCATATTCTTTTCCATTAGTTAGGATGTGTTCCAATCAGCAAATTGACAGGAATATTTAGCGATAAAGGTTTATTAAAATTTCCAATAAATAGTATGAACCATTGTGAAAATATCTAGTTAATTGGGATGGACATATTTGACCAAGTTTTCCTTAAAAATGCTCTTTAGGTAGTCCATTGCAGTGTCCTGGAGAACAATGATCTTCTTTTACTTGACCTGATAGAAATTTAGATTGACAGGGAACTGGTCCAGCATAATTCACAGTGGGATTTGGCCTTTCATCTCTGTACTTTGCATGCTGTGTATTTGATTTTCATGAAGAAATGTCATAGTACAACTGATAATGCTCATCATGTGGTCATTTACGTATGGACATCCAGAGGAAACTGCTTGGCTCACGGTGCCAATGCCAGATGTGTGCTGCTGTAGGGCAGCTATTCCTGGAGAGCTCTGGGGTAGGAGTCTCTGGAATTGCTGGTATTCTGCAGATGTTGGCAGAAGCACTCCAGTCCTGTGCTCCAGTGCTTCTAAGATACGCTGAACTCTGCCCCTAATCCTGGAACCTGGTTTTATCCCATTCAGCGCTGGGATTAGCCTAAAAGGTGTATAATTCCTTCAGAGGATGAGTGCCTCTGCAATAAGATCAAAAATTTTTCATGCTGATGAATGTTTCTCTTATCAATGAGCTGGCTCTCAAATGTCTTATGTTTTTTTGGAAAAAGAGTTAGGCTTTGAGTTTTGCATGTTGAAGGTCTTTGAAGAAATTCACACACACAAACACACACACACACCCACCCACCCAGCTATATTTCTGATACCATCTTAGCAATAGAACTGTGATTCAAGAGGACTGTGGAATAATGGGGGAGTATTCTGCCTGCTCAAGTGTGCATGATACATGCTTGGTCATGGAATATTTTTAGATACACACAAGATACATGAAGGAAGTTTATTACCTGAGGCTGCTGCTTAGCTTTGACATCCTAAGTATAGTTTCTGTCACGTGCTCTTCATGTGCTTTGTTTCCATGAAAGTCAGCCCACCTGTGTCGTGTCAAGAAGCAGAATTTCAGTAGTGGTGCCACTAGAGGAGCAGTTAAACTGTAATTCATAAATCAGGGACAGTTGGTTAACTCTGAGAGCTGACCTGTCTACTGAGTGCAGGTTACACAGAGCTGCTGCCATAACCTTATCATGGGAGCACTGCTGGCAAAAGCAAAGCCAGCCACCTTTCCAGACAGCCCTCTAAAAGTTCTCCTACTCTCTGTGTGCTTAGAACTACAGCATAAACTGTCATTTCAGCTTTTCCTGCCTATGTTTCACAAACTACTTTAAAAAGTTTGACTTCAGACATGGGCTTTATAAATTGGCCTTTTTGTTTGCTAAGAGTTTTGCTGCTTGGTACAGATTTCAAAAGATTTTGGGATGGTGTAATTTGAGACTATGATGTATCTAAAATAGTGTGGTACTACTTCATAATTCACTGTGATGTATCTAAAATATGGTTAGTTTTATACAGTTTTATAATTCTTTAATGAGTTTATTACTCTGATCTCCTAGTAGTTGTGGCACTATCTAGTAGAATTATGCAAATAACTAAGTAAATTAAATCTTTTGAGCTGGGTCTAGAACAGGAATACAAATTACAGATGATAAAATAAAAACCTATGTGCAACTATTGCATAGATGGTAAAATGCAGATGAAATGCCAGCAGACTCAACAAGAATATTAAAAGGTAATTCCTCATACAACAGTTCAGTAAGTGAAAGAAATATAGGCTTATTTAGAATATTGTGTACATGCATTCATTGCTTGAGGTCACTTAAAAATAGGAAATCTAGAACAGCATGAAAAATGGTGAGAAAACAGTTTAATGTAACACACAAAGAAACAGTGGTCTTCAGGTGGAGTGTTTTTCAGTGCTTAGGCCTGTTGTTACTAAGAAAAATGTATGCGATGACCTTTACTGGGCAGTATTTTTCATAATTCTTATGCAAAAATGGGGGCATAATTTAATATGCCACTAGAGTGTGAGTTAAAATGCACTAAGCAGAGTGATTCTTCAGTTTGCCTCTTAAGAATAAAGAGAAATGGGTAAGTAAGGGGAATATCTTGATTGGAGACACCAGAGCTGTGATGAGTCTACTGCAGCCAGAGTTGATAGCAGAGGCTTTGAACTCTATGCCTCTTAACTGCTTTCAGAACCTGACAGTGATCCCCAGTGCAAGGGAGGGGTCACATCTCCTCTTGCTTGTGGCAGAAATCCAGTCAGCAAAAAACTGCCTCTGCAAAACACATCTGTCTCCTGGTTATTTCTGGGGTTTGGCAGCTTCTTTTGGCTGCTTGTCACTCATCAGTGATGTGTATTTGCTGGTGAGGTGTGCTCACCTCTGAGTACAGGTTCTGGGGGGAAATGCTCAGCTGGGTGTGGGGCTCAGCACAGGTTGGCTGCATGGACTCATACAGTGGCATTTTCCCTTTTTGGGGAATGAGCCTCCAGAAAAATTGAAACATCAGGTTTTCTATTTTTGAGCAGTTTCATCTTGTACATAGTCCCATCCCAGTCCCTCACAGATCTGTTCTTCCGATTGCATGCCCTTCTGCATGGTTCCTTATTTCGGCCTTGAAATACCCTCTTTTCCTGTTTCTTCTTTTAACTTTTTCACCTTCTCTGCCCTACTCCTCTTTTCCTTGCAGCATATGTCCTCCTCAACTTTCACTGCCTGTTTAAGAGTAGGACAATGAGAAACATCCTGCAGCCTTTCCCTGTCTCCTCTTCTAGCACAGCTGAGGTAATTAAGTAATTGCTAGCAGTCCATCCAGCCTCAGCAACAGCATGAATGGACAGCAAGTTTGTTGGTGGAGAACTTCGCTGGATCCATCCTGAGAGCAGACACTGCATTTCTGCAAGTCTGAGAGTGATGTGTGATCTCAGAGGGGGCTGCCGGGCTTGCTGCTGTGGTTTGTGTTCCTGGGTTGGTTTACAAATAAAAATCTAGAGAAATAGGTGAAAACTGAAACGGAAAAGCAAAATAGAGCTTGTCAAGGATATTTAACAGTTGGGAGAGGTTCTTATTACTTTTTCATTAATTATATATTGCCTCCATTGCAGTTTCACACTGTGCATGTAAACTGTGGCTCAGGTTAGTCCTTCAAGGTTCCCTGGTTTCTTTGTTAATTGCTGGTCTTCTCATGACCTGGATGTGCATTGCTAACACTCACTCCGCTTTTGACATCATGAGCTCCAAGGTAAAGTCAAATCCTCACTTTGAGCTGGGATGTGCTTGTCTGTGCTGCCAACTCTTCTGGAAAAAGTCAGGAATAATGGATTAGATTTCTGGAACCTTTCAGAGCTATTCCTGTGTGTTGTGAAGTTGGTGATGTGAATTGTGCCAACAGGCTCACAGAAGGCTGGGAATCACTGGCTCGAGACAGTCCTCTGAAAGGGGGGGGGGGGGGTCCTCCTTCTTCTCCTCATGTGTCCATGGGTCCTTTCATCCCACAACCACCTACCCTTTTCAGCAAGCAGGGAGATTCCGATAGCACAAAGATAGCAGCACCTTCACATGAATTAGAAGAACTGAACTAAGGGGGGAATGTTGAAGGAATTATAGCTGGTTTTGTTATGACACAAAAATTGATACAATGTCAGGACAAGTGTTCATCTACAGTTATTTCCCTGTGCTCACACAACAAGGAAATGGCTGCTGGAGAGCTGAGTTCTTTATTCCCAGCTCCCTGGGTAGCACCAATAGAAAAGCATCCCAATTTCTGTGTTATCCAAAGTAATTAAGGAGATATTTGTGGTTCATCTATCCTTATACTGAATGTACCTCTACTGACAGAAATAATAAGTAGTAATTAGCCAGGACTTAAAAAAATTATTCTAGCTGGTAAATAACTGCTGGGAAATACCAGTGTGATATGAAGTCAAATTAATTTGCAGGCAGAGGGGTCAGGCTGGAATTGTAGTGGTGCAAATGGGCAGGGACCTGAGCTCACTGGCACTGAATGGCTGTGAAGATTTTTTTGGACTTGCTCTAAATCATCAGTTACTTAAATACTAAACTTCTAAATTTACTCACAGCTTTTTTTTTTTTTTTAATTATAGTCAATAGTTATCAATAAGTGGTTTTCCCAACACACAGTTTGCAGATGACACAAATTCCTTGGAGCTAGTGAGATCCAGAGAAATCTGAGAAATATGGATGAGGCATGGACAGGACAGAGAAATGACTGGTGACCAAGGCAAGCTGATAAAAATCATTCAATTTAAGCAGTAAATATCATTGCTTGGGACTAGGTAATTTAAAGTTAGTCACAAGAAAGGCCTAGTTTTCATTTTGGTTTTAATAACTTTAAATCAAAACAGCCACAAAAACTGCTGACTTTATGTACACACAAAAGAACTCATTGGATAAATACATATGGAATAGTAAGTTCATACTCTTGATGTTGCCGTGCTGTGAGTGATCTCATTATGCCTCTTCTAAAACAAAACAGAAGTGGAAGGGCTTCAGAAATCTGCCGTGGAAATAGATTTATGGACAACGACCATGTGAGAAGACTGTTCAGGACTGCTGAGTGTCAGAAGATCTGTAAACAGCTGTTCTGGGGATGTATGAAATAATGTACTCTACAAGAAGAATCGTTCAGATGTTCCTATTTATTCTTTATCATAACAAACAGCAAAGGGATAGTTCATCAAAATGACAAAAATCTAATATTTAGAATTTTAAACCAGGCAAATTACAGAATACCACCAAGTTTTCTTAAAGGTATGGGTATTGAGAACATGTCATGCTGCTGTATTTGTATTATGTAAAATGAGGAGATAAATCCTTCTATTCAAAAGTGTAAACCTGTTCCAAATAGCTTGGTCATTGGAGAAGCTTTTGCTGAGAGGAATATTGTTCTCCATTTTGCTGTGAATTTTTCACCTTTGTTTGATGTGTTATTTCCCCCCAACCACCTTTAAGAGCTGATTATAGATTATGTAAATAATTTATATGATTCATAATAGCAATTATTTTATTACCAGAAAATACTTTTCATTACATGTTATTTTGATTGATCTTTATGAAGTTCCTACTTATATTGTCAGAATGCACATGTTGTGCATACCTTTTATGCAGCTAATTGAGGCATTCAACTCCTTTTGCTGCATATGAGAGATGTGTACAGTAGGCACTAGCAGGAACATCTAGCTCTATTATCAGAACATCTGGTATTTTAACATTAGGCATTTTACATCCTCATTCTTTAAGATTTGGTAAAAACAAAGCTTACTGCTTCATTGGTGAACTTAACTTTGTCTGTATATAACTAGAAAAATGTTCTTCCAGCTGCTCTTCTGCAAAATCTGTTGGTCAGTGTCTACAGTAGAAAACCAGGCCGTTTCGTTTGTGCAGTTTATTCCACATGTGATTCTAGGTAAAATCATAGTCCCTTGAGCTGCCTACCCTCTCTGAGGACGACAGTGTGAGAAATGCTCCTCACTTTCAACATTTTAAAAGGTTTATTAAAAATCTTATCAAAAATTACAACAGAAGATTGAATAAAGAAAATGAAACACGGTACCAGGACCAAGGTAATCCCCACCATGTGCTCGCCTACAAAATAGATGTTCTGCCCTTTTAACCCTTTTGCCCCTCCCAATGTTCTGTCCATCTACTCCTTCTTTGCTGTCTGGTGGAGGAGATCACTTCCTGACATACTGATTGGAGGTCACATGTTGCCATAGTTATGAGCTGACCCTCCCAAATGCCCCAGCTTCCCCAACCATTGTGAGAACAATGCAAAAAGGGGGAAACATATCTATAAAACTTCTCTTAGCATATGCATAATATTTACCCTTTAATTTATCACAGCAGCATGTATTTTGCAGCAGATTAGAAATGTTTGGGAGCCATCAATCCAAAACCTGAATATGCAGCATGGTTTTTAGATTCTAGAGTTCTGTAGAAATAATAATAAAAAAAAAGGCACACACAGTATTTATTTGGCATTGGTTTAGGTTTTTCCTCATTGCTTCAGAAGCAACTCTTAATAAAATACCTAATAATATCTTGATTAATATTTCTGCCCCTTTTTAAGAGTTGAGGATCCTGTATTTGTCTGCAAATTTCTACTGGAGAACTAAGCTGGATAGCCTTCCATTGGTTTAAATCACAGAACCAATCTCTCTCATTAGCTCAGTACCACAGTAAAGAATGAGTGTGGCTGTAGGGAATGGGCCCAGCTGTTGAGGAAAGCTCTGTCCCTTACTGAAATTAATTCTTATTATGGGGAAAACACATGGGTATTTGGGTCCATAGGATTTGCCTCCCATGATGCATCTGTGGTCAGCTCTTCTGCCAGTCACTTCTGATTATTTGAATGCTTAAGGAACAGCAGAAAGCTATCTTGGGTTAACCATAAACCATAAAAGTAGGTCAGTATGTGGCTTCCAAGCTGGATGGTTGGATGGATGGGGGGACTTGGTGCTCTGCATGTCAAGCAATTTAACAGCATTTTCCATAAAAAGTTAGCACAGCATGACCCCGACATGTGCCCAACATAAGGAATCCCTGTTCTTGGGGCAGAAACAAGAAGGTGAATCATGAACCAAGTGACAATTTTGAGTAGTTTTGGGAAGTGGGAGAGAAAAAGCAGCATCCAGGGGGAACTGCCAGCATTAGGGTAATCCCAAAGCAGCCTGAAGGTCCTGAGTGGGAAAATTCTCATTTAACATTCCCTCCAAGCTTGTTTGAAAACTGACTCCACCTCAGAAAAATCATGATTTGGCCTTGACAGCATTGTTAAATGAATTCTGAATTTCTGGCATGCACAAATTCTTCAAGCAGTGAGCACTTGAGGGAACAAAACTGCGTGTTCTTTTGGAGCTGCTTGTATCAAGAACACCTAAAGCATCAAACATATTGCACTTGGCGTAAATTGCAGTAACACAAACAATGGAACTCACACTTTGCTGTGTCCTTTCACCCTTCTCTTGCTGAGGCGCTGCTGCAGGGCTTTAGGAGCTGTGGAGTTAAGATATTAGGTTGCAAGAACCATAGAATTGCAAGACACACCTTTGGGGAGCCAGGTGCTTTGAGTTTCATTACTCATTATAGCATTATTTTTTGAGTTTCCCTTTTTTTTTAGTGATAATTGGATTAAGCAAGTTTGTGCATTGCTGGGAAGAAATTTTGTGACTTAATGTATCTGTAAGTAAACAAAGTACCTGAGAACTAGTGGGTGAAGTGGGCTGTGATTCTGTCTGCTCTTTAGGATCTGTCATCTTCAGGAGTCTAAGAAAACAGTGCAAAGCCCACTAGATAGCCAGTAAATCTGACAAACATCCCTTCCATAGACAGGAAAGATTCTGGCTATTTTTGTGGTCATTATTCCTGTCCAAACTTCATGTGATGGAGGGTGTTATTTTTTTGTTAATTTGGGGGTTTTGTGTAGTAGTAGTTTGGGTTTTTTTAATGGGAACAGGACATAGTAAACCAAGGAATTATCTAAATGTTTTGAGGTCTGCTTATCATATTACTCTTTCAAATTCTTCTCTCTTTATCTGAGAGAGATTCAACAGTACAGTGATTTCATATCCTTGAAAGTTTTAAAGCTAGATGTGTTAATCTGGGAGATATGAAACATGATGTGGCATATGTGGGCATATGTGGCAGATGCTACAGAGTACTAAAAAGTCCTTTGGTCTAAAGTATTCATCAGGAAAAGTGGCTTTGATATGATGCCACTGAGCTCTGGGAAGGTGGATGCCCATGGCAGAGAACTTTTATAACATATTTGCTAGTGTGTTCTCCTCCTTGGCCACCTGCATACAGAAACAAAGCTCAAATTCAATTAAACTGCTCATTGCTTGTTGACTTGATCGATCAAGTGTGTGTGAGTACTCTGCACCTCCAACCTGGCCTCACTATGAGCATCTCTCAGCAATTCAAGTGCAGTATTTAGTTACTGTGATACACAAAATCCTGTTGAGATTCTGCACCTGATGTTGGTGTTCACCAGCAGTTTAAGGCAGAGGTAGCACCAGGAGAGGCTGTGGACCACTGTGGTGGGTGAAAGGCAGCCTGTCCTGCTCACTGGGAACTGCAGGGAAAGGGAGCTGCTGATTGCCTGAGCTGGGCTGGAGCGTGGGGATGCAGCAGCCTCTGAGTCCAGTAAAATAAAAGGCATTGGTGAGCTCTGTTCTCCTGAACATCCTGCATGGGACTACCAGCATCTAATAGCATGCTTGAAAAAAACAGCTTTTACTGGTGTTGCAATATTGTATCTGCCATCCTGATAAAACGCTCACTCTGCCAAGTGTTTTCTCATGTGTGGTGAAAATGGGGAAATACATAATCGGTTTGTGAGCAGCCCACAGTGCTGCCCAGTGCCAGCAGCCTGGTGAAACACTGAGATGAAATGGTAGAAACGCCTCAGCTGCCTGCAAGGGGGGCTTGTTCAACCAGCCTGGCCCACCCTGGTGTGGCTGCATTGGAGATGCTGGGGTCCACTTCTGTCTGTCCAGCTGTGTACCCCAGTGGAGCTGCTAACAGACAGAATTACTCTGCAGCTCCTGGGCTGGGTGTGGGTGCACACATGGATATGGGAAGTGTGATTTTGTTTATCTCAGCATTATGTGGACGAAGTGAAGCATTCAGAAAAGGAAAGCCCTTTCCTCCCCTACAGTGTCCCTTATACTCTTACGCAGTACAGAAGAGGCATTGACAAAAAGTATCTGCATTGGCAGAATTACTGAGAAAATCTTGAATGCAACTGGTATCACAAGTATTTAAAAAAAAAATTGTGTGAGATGTTGCTGAGGTTAGCAGCATGGTGCTCAGTTGTTCTGGAGCAGAGCAAACTCCTGAGAGAATTACCCTGAGGTGATGAGGTGAAAGAAGGTTATGGTTCAAGGCAGAAGTTGNAAAAAAAAAAAAAAGGCAAGTGAGAAGGGAGGGGAAAGGTTGGGAAAGAGAGGGAGTGAGAGAGGGGGAGAGGGGAATGTGCTGTGCACTTAGCTGAGCAGCAGGAAGGAAAGCTTGAAACAGGATTTCTCAGCTGGCAGTTGTTTGCAGGCACACCAGTGGTGTCCGTCCGGTGCCTTGCAGGATGTGGACTAAAGGCGAGTCAGAGGGACTCCAGACTTTAGGGATTGTGGTGGTGGTGTGCTCCTCTCTGAAACTTTTGCACTACCTCGGGCTAATTGACTTCTCAGAAGGTAAGAGAACTCCAGTTTTGAGCTCCTGTTTGCTTGTGTTTAAATGCATGTGAGTGTACTCAGTGTAGGCAGCAGATGGCTGTGGGAAGAAAGTGGTGTCTGTCAGTGCATGGATTCTCAATGTGGGCTTCATCTTTATTAAGAATCATACAGGCTGCAAATAGGCAATTCTGATTTATGCTTTATTGAGGACTTTTGTTTGCTTTTGATATATTACCTTAGCCAGAGAGAACCTGAAGCTGTGATGGTTTTTGCCTTGTGTATTATTTTTTAAGTTTTCCTAATTATTTTTTCTTACTGTTAATTCTTGCTCTTTACTGAAAATAAATTAGTACCAAACTTGAAAAAGGAAAGGCCCTCTTGGGGTAATGGAACCAGAACTGATAATTAGATGTATGATTTCATAGGGCTACAAGAGTTTTGTTGTGACATTTGCAGATTAAAGACATGATGGATTGAATGTGAACAAAAAAAAACCTTTGCGGTAATTGCTGTTCGAGACACTTCAGCAAAATAACCTAAGAATAAATATTTCTGTTTTCACCAGCTGGAAGATTTGGTCTCTCTTTGACTTGTAGTGAATCAATGTAATGAACTGAAATGAAAGTAGTGAACTTTTTTTTGTCTTAAAGGTTTTCCCAGATTAGCAAAACATATGGGTTTTAACAACTAAATGTGATTTAGGCTTCATCTTTTCATATAGGGATGTAAGTATCACTGAACTTTTAAAGAAAATAACTTCTTGATTATGCAAGTGAGGTATTTTTTAAAACAAAGGGACCCCCAAGTCACTGTATTCTTCCTATGATCACTAACTGTGTCAAGTTTATCTACCAAAGGAAATAGTAAGGATCTAATACTGGCATAAACACCTATGTTTCTTTATTCTGATTTCTTCAAGATATTGGTTAGTACAGGCTGGCAAAATATTCCAAAAAAGTAAAGAAAATGTATATATTAAATCTGTTTTACTGGAGCAAGAAAAGCAGATGGAACTTTAACCCTTCTACAGTAAAATCAATGCTGTCACATAATCGTAGAGATCTTCCTGCAGAATTAGAAAAAAATATTAAAAATTGCTTAGTTAAGAGTAATTTCTATTAAGTAAATTGGCATGTATTTGTTATTACATTATTGATTTCCTTATTGCAACATTAATTTCGTGGGAGCTTTTAGTGTATTCCTAGAACATCACTGGATTGCAATTACATAATTACAAATAAATTGAGATCTCCAACAATGACAACTAATATCAAACAATGGCAGCAGAAATGCTCACCTTAAAAGTAGGCTGCCAAGTCAGATGTTGAGGCATTTGCATTGCTGTTGCATTTGCCTTGCATTAACTGCAAGAATGGTTTTATACCTCCTTTGCAGACCTAATTACTATAATTCCAGTGTCTATCGTTCCTGAAGCAATTATTTTTCCTAGGAGAATCTCCCCAGTGTTTCCCCAGCAAAATCAAGTATGTGACAGGTGAAAAAGGTGTCTGTGTGAAGGTGAAAGGAGTAAAAGTGAGCAAATAGCCCATGTTGTACTCATGGAACAGCTCTGCCTGTGCTATTTGTGGTCAGCAGTCAGTGACTGCTCCATCCATGCAGGTGCAGGAGGGGGTGACATTTATCTCTGTAAGGGACCACAGTTACTGCTACACAGAGCTCTGATTGCATGGACTGCCTGACAACACGTAGGAACACAGTATTATAAACCTGATCAGATTTGAATAGTTTTTATTGGAATTCTGTGTTTCTGGCTGCAAAATAGTTCACTTGGAAACCAATATATATTTATTTGTTATTTATTATATGAGCTTGTGTTTTTCCCTTTTGACTCTATTCCTGTGCTAAGAATTATTTATATGTGAAATTAGAACATTAATATAATATGGGTAGTTGTGAATATCATGCAATACAGATTTCAATATGCCAGAGATCTTTAAAGGTGACATTTAGTTGTTTTCTTTGATGTGCTGGTGGCAGCAATGGAAAAGGCAAAGTGGATGCTTACATTGCAATGTAAGTATTTCTAACATCTTTATACTCACTAGAAATGATCACTACTTTTACTCATTAAAAGTAAAAACCTTATTAAACACCTAGAAATTCCAGCCGTGTTCTCATAGCTGTGTGTAATAACACTAAAATAAGATACTGCAACTGGCTATGTATATTTCTTTTACAACTGTTCTCTTCTGAAGATGGAACAGGCTTACTTAAACAGTGTTCCTTTGTTCTGTTTAAATAAAAAAATACTAATAATTAGAAACCCCCCATTCAGAGAAAAAACTGTCTGGCAAAGCCTGTTCCTGTGAGTACTTCTGGGCAAGTCCTTGCTGTCTTTGCAGCCTCTGGAGACCAGTCATTTTCGTTCAGCTCCTGACCCAGGATCATGTACAGATCTCCCGAAACCAGGACACACCTGTACCTGTGTGCTTTGCTCTGTTGTCAAACTTGTAGCCCTTTCCATCTGTCTTTACTGAAATCCGTGACTAGGAATCTTCAGGCCTTTTTGCAATCCTTCCCAGATGTCAAGTCAGTTTCCATCAGACTCACAGCCCTTTCATAGACCGTTCTTTTCCCCAGCTTCCAGGAGTGAATCCTATGTGAGACAGGGCCAAAAAGCATTACTGGGATGGAGATGTAATGTGTTCTCTGTTTCTCTCCTCTGCACAAGGATGCACTCTGACAAAGCAGTTCTGGCCATTCAGTGACGATGCATCATTGGTTAAGTACTTCCCAAGAACTGAAGTGAAAGGTGAAAAAAATTACATACTCCTGTATCATTCCCTCTCTTTTAGCTGTTTCTCCCTTACAGCAGAAAATAGAAGGGCCTGTCTTTGGTCTCCCAGTTCCCTAAAGGTAGGGAAAACACAGTGATCACCAGTCCTGGGAAGCTAGGAACGAAAACAGGATGAGAATATCATGGGACACATTCCACACTGCCTCATGTTTAAGATTGTCTTACAGAGGTTCTGGTTGAGGAACTGTTCCCATCTTACCCTTCTCTTTCTGTGTGGTGCAAAGCTCTTGATGCAGTGTCAGCTTCCCACAGGCAGCACATGGCAGGGCAGGAACAGCTGCCTCAGACCCCTTGCTTTGGGTTGATTACAGTGAGTTACTAATGCTCTATAAGGAATTTGAAAGTAGGGGATGTCATCTGACTAACTTCTTTGGTAATGCCCTCCCCCAGGCTTCCTCAGGTCATGTTCTTTAATTGCTGGTATGGGAGTTATCATGACTGGAAGTATAGAAGTGCCCTCCTTGAAATTCTGGCACAGATGGCCATGAGAAGAAAGGGATGTGATTTTAGTGTGATGGGCAAAGTGCTGAGGGGAAGATAAAAAGTGCACTAGTGTGTGAAGCAGAACTGCTTATTGTGCTTTTGTCTTGGTTTTGCAAGACAGGTGTGTGCTAGGGAAGGCAGAGAAGCCTCCCTTGGGATGGAGAATATAAATCCCCTCCCTCCAAATTAGAATTTTGAAATTAAGGGGCTTTCAGGTAAAGATATGGGANATCCCGGGGAGGGATGGATGGAAGAGAGGCCTCGCTTCACAAACCCCTGGGGCAGCGATCCCGGTGCCCCTAGCAGGACTTTCAGAAGCAGCAGGCTGGAACGGCTGGAATGAGCAGGAATTCCGGGGCAGTGAACGAGAATGTCCCAAAAACTCCACAGCAAACAGCTGGAGCCTGCGGGGTGTCCTGGCAGGGCAGGGGAATGTGAGGTCCAGCGGCAGAAGAAGGAGTTCCCCGCTGGGTCACGGCAGCGGCAGGAGGAAAAAAACCAGTAGGGACGGAGTCTTGCAGTGATGGCGAAAAGCTCCCTCAGCTGCCTGTGTCCCTGTGTCCTCTCCCGTGCTGCGAAAGAGGGAACTTGGAATGGCCCCCCTCCGCCAAATCTTCTGGTATCTCCGCCCCCACCCCGGCAACTGGGACTACAGATGCGGTGCTCAAACCATCAATGCCATTAGCAACTCAGTGGGAAGAAAATTCCACACAAATGGTGAGGAGAGAACAGGAAAGACAAGAAAAAAAAAAGGACAAAACCCAAATCCCAACAGCTTTATGTGTCAGTGTTTGAAGAACTTGGGTGCTGAGCTAACTTAGAAGTTTGTTGCTGGTTTGAAAAGTGCAAACCTTTGTAATAGTGATGCAACAGCTAGATAACGATCTTGATTAGGTATTTTATTAAGCACAATTTCAAATGGACCTTTCTTAAAAGAACATGATAGACATGCAAAAAGAATATACCAATATGCCACAGCAAAACTTCTAACATATCCCACACCATATTCCATGATTGTTGTGCTTCTGTTAATTTTCCGTGTATATAAAAATGCAACAGTACATGAGTTTTGTACCTGCATACATTTCTTCCCTTGCATTTTGCCTCTATCCCTTCAGACTTCCTCCCTACATGCATCACTTTATCTGCTGGGTAGAAGGCTGTTAGAAGCACTTAATAATCTGTAGACTATTTTAAAATAAAGTGAAATGAACCGTATAAAGCTTGATGGAATTCCTCAGTTTTATTTCAAGGATTTTTGTTTGGCTTCAGTTTTTTTCCAAGATAAAATGCACTGATGATAAGCTGGTCTAAAATATTTCTGAAGAGGAGGAGCTTATGCTTTACCAATTTTCTAGAGCTGCAAGAGAGACTGTGGACTGTAATTGCTGCCTAAAATCCACCTTGCACACTCGCAGGCTCCAGGTGGCCGTGCACGTCAGAAGTGCAGCTCTCTGAGCCAGGATGTGGTGCTGGGTGCTGCATCCCATGGGGATCCACATCCCATCCAGCTGCAGCAGGGCATCAGTAAAGGCATCAGGCAGCCAGAGGGGAGAAGGATGCAAGCTGTGGGACCTGTACTGCCTGCAAGGCAGGGGTTGGTTTTCAGGAAAGCTAATATGGTTCAGAAAAATACATGCACAACATTTTCTAAACTGAATGGCAGCATCAGTTTAGCTGTTTGTCCTTGTACAGAGCTAATAGCTGTCAAAGTTATTCTTAATTTATAGCCATGGAAGTGTTGGCTGTGGAGGGTAGAGATTTCCCGATGCTCTTGAACCAGCTGTCAGGCTGCTTGATAGATGTTACAGTGTCTGTGATTGATGGTTACAGACCAAACTCTGTATACCTGATGAGTCTGGCTTTTTGTTCTCTCACGGTTTTTTGTCTCTTCCCTTGCAATCCCTCTAATGTACTTTGGAAAAGAGGAGCTGTTGGATAATGAGGGATTCAGGAAGAATTGTACATCAGTCCCATGCAGGTTACTTTGTTTAGCAGAGAGAGTGCTTCCAAAACAGAGTAATAAAAAAACCAACCCAACCTGCTGAAGACTGAAACAGAATTCTGAAATGTAATCTGAAGGGATTTAATTTTCACAGGAAGATTATTTTTCTTTCCAATAGTGGGAAATACAGCCAATATCTAATAGAAAATGCACACAGTAAGGATAATACCTTGGTAAAGGAATTGGCATCTCAGCCTGCCCTGCTCAGCCAGGCAAGAGTCATGCTCCCATGTGCTGTCCCTGTGTGCTATCCCTTTGTGCAGTCTGGAGTACACAAGTCCTGAACGTCTCCCCAGGTTCTGTCTTTTGTCTCTGCAGTCCTGCCATTGCATTACAAGTGCATTTCTAGATGTTTCTGGAATTATTTCCTGAGTGAAGCTGGGCTCAACACATAACCACGAGGTTAGGTGTGTTTAATGAGGTGACCCCTCCTGTGGGTGGTGGCCATCAAAAGTCTCTAAAATAGGAATGTAATAATCTGACACTCAGGAAGAAAGTATCATGAGACATAACTGCTGTGTCTCAAGAGGTAAAATGTTAGCAAGTGTGGAAAAGAAAATATTCCTTCCATGTATACTCTTAAATGTAGCCATGAGAGGAAAACTTGTCTTTTGTTTTCATATGAGAATTTAGCAGAAAGAACAGAAAATAATTTGTGATTTACAAAAAAAAATTCTTTTTCTTCTTGCTTTTCCCCCTTCTTTTTAGTATTTCTAAAGTGATACTATGAGGCTCTTTAAACGAATTTTATTACAGTTAATTCCCCCTCTCCTCAGGCAAGCTGCAGCTTTATGTACCAGATTTTTATTATACCCAGAGGCTTTCTGCCTGCTAATAAATAATGGTGGTAAATTTTATATGAAATAAATGTGGTTTCTTATTGCAGCAGAAAGGAAAATAAGTGTGGAGTTTTTTCCCGCTTGACATACATGTTTAAATTATAGAAGTTAAATAATGCCAAAACAGCATTCACTTTAAAGAGACATGGCCAGGTTAAATTTTTTTTTTTGGCTTGTACCATTAAAGATAACTTAGATCATCATTACACAAAAGGTGTTTGAAATATTGCAGACAGATGTGTTTAGTAATTTTTCATCTGGCCTGTGAGGAGCAGTCAGCTATGGTTTCTGTTCCCACTGCTGCTGTGAGCTCCTGTGAGCAGTGCCAGCCTCAGTGTCCTAAGAGCAGGTGAACAGCCGCAAACCAGCATGTCCAGCAAGGGCAGGAGATTCTTGTCTCCTTGCAGGAGGTGGGAGGGAAAGGAAGGGGGCACTGAGGTGGAAGGAATGAGAAATGCGTGACCTGAAGCTGACTGTGTGAACTCTGGAAGAGCCCATCAGGGTTTTGAGGACACCACCTTCCACCAACCCCAGGGCAGTGTCTGAGATGGCTTCGCTCTGGTGAGATGTTAAAAATTGCTTATCTTTTTCACTGATTTGCCAAAGTATCATGGACACACTGTTGTTAGTAAGTCTTAAAATGAGAGTTGTGCTCCAGCTTCCCCCATTGATGCTGAACCCATTCTCACTGACGTGAAGCATCACTCATCTAGATACAGACCTAGATACAGAAAGCACCTGCCTGTGCTTTCGTGGTTGTCTCCTTGTTTTCAGAAACATTCAAGAACCACAATAAAGCTATTTGAAAGTGTCATGTTTTGAAATCTGGAATAATTTCACTTGGCTTGATGAATTTATGGTTGTCGAGGGAGAGGTTTCTTTTGACTGAAGAGGACCCTCAAGAATTTCAGGATACAGCTGCTTTTCTTGAAGGAATTGAGTTAGACGTGCCTAAAATTTGAAAGGGATAGCTATATAAATAGTCTATATAAATGGAATATAATTAACATTACTTTAAGCCCTCTTCTGCGATTCTTAAACCCACACATGGGAACCTTGAATTGAGGATGCATATCCAAATGTATCTTAATTAAGTCCTAATTAATGTTAATGTATCTTAATTAAGTCCTAAGTTAATTCTTTCTCTCTTAAAAGGAGGTTTCACACAGTTGAAAGAGTAAAACATTTAATTTGTCCATTTTATGTGTACCACCCTTCCTGACAGCAGTGCTGTGGCAGTCCCCAGCTCCCTGCAGCAGCCGCATGCCCGTGGGTGGCTGTGGCAGTGCCAGCACTGGGGTCTGTCACTGCACCTGGTGCGAGGACCTGCTGCGGCTGAATTCGCCTGACAGCACTGGGGTTTGTTATAGATGAGAAATGCAATGGTTGCCTCTTGCAATTAAGGGATGAATATTATGTGTATGCTAAGAGAAGTTTTACTGCTGTATAGTTATGTTATTGTGATTTGTTGTTTGGACATCCTCTGTTCTCTCCATAGTCCCTTTTCCCCCTGTATGGTTGCCAAGGAATGGCCTTGGTAGTCACAACATGTGGAGGGAGGGTGTGTACCTATGCTCCTTGCATGAGGCATTTGGAAGGAAGGAAGGCTTGTTACTAGGAGGTGAGCATGGCAACACCTGGCCTCCAATCAAGTTGCAAGGAAGCAGTCTCCACCAATGGATGGTGAAGAAGAGTTGATTGGCAGACTTCGGGCAGGGCCAGGGTTACCTGATGCAACACCAAAGGTATAAAAAGTGGAGCAGCCATTTTGTGGGTGAGCACATGGCAATTTAGTTCCATGCTCCCAGTGCTGTAATTTTGCCTTATTCAGTCCTTTGTTGTATTTTGTTAAAGTTTAATAAACCTTTGAAATTTTAAAAGTAAGCATTGTTATAAATTGAGGCAAATAATTTTGATTCAGCCTTTTTGTCCAATTAATAAATTTATTAATTAAGAGCAAGCTAGTAACAAAAGCGAAACAGCGCTAGGTAGGGCCGAGGAAACTCAATCTCCGTAACGGCCTACAAAATC